>VFFE01005268.1:0-97183 GCA_008921705.1 Burhinus oedicnemus
GTTTAAGAGACAGGAGCCAGCAAAGCCTGCTTGCTCAGCAGCTTGCAGAAAGTTTTCCGAATCTGGCCAGATGAGGGGGGTGCATCAGTGATATCACTGGCAGATTACGTTATAACAGTTGTTGGAAAAGGCCTTTGCAGGAACAATAGAAATGCTGGAGCAGAGTGAGAATTGCAGACAAGGGTCTGGGATCTGGTCTTGGAAGATACCCAGTATGAGCAGCTTCACTGGAAGGCTACAGCAGACCGTTAGGAGACGATCAATCTCCGTGTAAATGTTGTCTTAATCCCCAAAGATTTAGGGATAACTTATACCAGCAAGCATAGGAGAGTTATCTGGGAATATAAAGAATTTTCTGGAGAGGAAGAAAAAATAATGTTGGCATTTTTTCCCTTTATGACTCCATCTTGCTCTTCAGCACTATTTCTGTTTGAAATGGGAAAATATTAGCTGTGGATCTGCTGCTACTGCTAATTTTAAAATTAATAGCTACTTTTTTTTTTTTTTTATTTCCAAGTAGGAACTTTTAACTTCTTAGTAGTCAGTGAAGATATGTGGACCTTGGAACCAACTGGAGCCTCACTATTTATGTTACCATAGAGCCTAGAGATCATAATCAGTCTTCCAGGTGTTGTGCAGAGAAAGACAGCTTGCTCCAAATAGCCTTAGAATGGGTAAGGGGTGGAGGGGAGACAACAAAAAGACAGAGGAAAGCAGTGTGAGTTCAGGCTGCCAAGCAGGTCGGAGCTGAGATCGGCAGAATTGACTTCTCTCCTGTGTCCTCCATTGCTCTGTGCTCCAGGAGGGGCTTTCCACTGTTGTCCTGGGTGTTGTCTTTGCGTAGTTCGAGCTGATTTCTAACTCACGTCACTGACATGCTCAAAACTCAGCCTATAGCTTATTTTTTTTTCTGTTTTTTTGGGAGGGAGGTGGTGTATGTGTGTCACTCCCCCTTGGAGATACCCACCCCATGAAATAGAAATGCTGCCAGAGTTTTCACTTGAATAGTACACAGGACGCCACTACAAAAAGCCCCACTGCTATTTTTATCCCTCATCCAGCTGCCCTCCATAGCTTTCTGTTTGTATTTTCCTCTTTTAGTAGACAGCCTTATCACCAGGCGGAGGGTGGGGGCTGGAGCTGGGAAGAAACACCTAAATAAAGCTGACTGCAAAGCAGAGGTGGGTTGGCTATGGAGGTGGCGACAGGGAATTCTTCCTCCAGAGCCTAACTCTGACCACAAACTCTAGTTCCACTTAGTAACCTAAATTGCCTCAATTTTGTCCAGCTTCCCCACTTCACTCATATAAAGAGCGATAAAGGAAGACAAGGGTGAAATAACCTCTAAATAAAAGATGAGGTAATTTTGAAGGCACATTAGACTTTTATGTGTGTTATGGCTTTTTATATAAGCCCACGGAGGGCTGCAGCATCTCCAGTATGGAGCTGTCACCTGGCATTTTCCTCTTTATGGCAGTTTGCATAAAATGTGAGTGCCTCTGGTGCAAATTACTCAGAATTTCTCTCTAACTTTCCGAGGTGGGGAGGGAGGTGTGTTGAGGGAGATGGTTTTGTTGTTGTTGTCTCCTGTTTTCCTCTAGCCTTAGCCATCGTTTTCAAAGGAAATAGAAAGGAACCGTCTGTATACAAATCAAAGATCTCGCTGAGCTGAAAGAACGTGTTGCCCAAGCAATCCGCTGAACTGAACGTACGGGATTGATGTGGGTGAAAATCTGGCTGAAATTCAGCAGTTTGTGTTATACTGCCTGCATGATCCTAAACATCTGACCTTAAAATCCATGAACCATACACAGTGAGATTAGTGCCGGTATGGATGCTATAACAATCCCACAAATATACATGTCTATTGGCCCAATATCTTACAAGTTTTAGAATTTCAAAATATTTTACACTGGCTGAAAGAGAATAATTCTTGCAGGGATTGCTGGCTAGGAAATTTCTAATTTGCCTCTTTTCTCCTTCATTTTCTACCTTGTTTGGAGGGTGAGCTGATGTGCTTTTAGCAAAGAAGAGTGTGAAGCCCAGGCACAGGACAGAGAAGCAGTAGGAACATGCTCTTAGCCACGATACAAACTACTCTGTAGACCGGGTTCTGTTTCTGCTCCTCTCCTCTTCCTTGAAGGGCACGGGGGAGAAGAGATTAGCTGTGTCACCTTTGATGGAAATCAACTTGCTTGAAGGGAATCCCTGGAAGGTCTGAAACCTACCTGGCTACATTCAGACTTGTCAAGTCTCATGTATTATCTGGAAGAGTCTCTCACTTGCTCACCTCATGCCTCATCCCAGACACTGGCAGCAAGGTGACCTGACCTCACTCTAGCTGTGGGACCTCGGGGACCAGTGTAGCTTACTGAGGAAAGCTACCACCTGTGTCAGGATTAGGAGATGCAGTGCCTGGAAACCAGAATACTTGCACTCAAGGGTGACCTCACATCCATAAGAGACTTGGTGGAAAAGGCACTCTTCCAATGCTGCTTGTCAAACTATCTGAACTGTGAAATCTCACATGTAGGGTTAGAAAAAACAGAAATTCATAGGTTCCTCCAGCACTCTCCTCACCTCATTTTTTTTTGAGGCAGAGTGTGCTGGAGGAAGGAGTAAGTATTTCTGATCTTGTTACACCACAACCGTCATTAGTTATGGTATGTTCAGAGACAGATGGACTCCAGGTCAAGAAGGAGGCAGTGATTAGCAAACTTCACCACCCTCTCCCCTCTGGCTCACTTAGACTGTAGAATTTCTCCCCAGAAATGGGATTAAGTCATAGGTTTGATAAAGAGATCTAATCTTCTTGTAAAGGATCTAAGCAAAGTGAATCCTCCTCTCACTTGGCAAACTGTTCCAGTGTTTAATCATCCTTACCCCAGGAAACAGCATCTTGTTTCAAGGTCAAGTTTATCACATTTCCATTCCAGCTACTGGAACCCCTCGTGACTTTCTAGGAGGCAGGCTCCTCTGAGAGCTGATTTACCTCTCTGTCCTAAGCTGCCCAGCAAAAAGCGATGGGTAGTTTTCTGTCCCTTCAGTTCACTGAAGTGACCTCTGGATTGGTCTAAGGAGCGCCTAAGCTTCCAGGAGGGGGACAGCTGGAAGGAGGGGGAGACCAGCCAGGAGGGAGAGGAGAGAGTTCCTTCACTTCTGGGAGTTAGTAGTCATGCTTACAGGGAGGTGGAGAGGTAGGTTTAACCCTCCAGTTAGCCCAGCGTGCTCTGTTCTGATGTGCCAGTCATGCCTGCTCATGGGTTTCCAAAAGGAAAATTGCATTGATTGAAGGGGCTGGATTTACGTCGGAGTGCAACCAAAGGGGCCGGGGGTCCCCTGGTTATGTGATGTGACACTGACCCCACCGCTGCACAGCCCCTGCCTCACTCCTTTCAGGTTGGCTAGCGGACAGGTCCACCTGAGGAACTTCTGCTAGTGTACCAAAGACCAGGTAGGGCTCTGGGATCTTAGGCAATGCTTCTAGACTGACCCAAGCTGCTGTGAGAATGCCCTTATACCCTTACAGAAGTGCTCTGTTTATTCTGCTTGGGGACCTGGCAGAAACTTCTTTTATATGGGCTTGTTTTGGCCCATAAAAAGTGCATCTACATGAGGCAGTTTTGAATTGCCAGCTGTAGCCCTGGAGTCAAAACCTCAGACCTTTTCTAGCATGGCCCTGGTCCTGGAAAAGAGTCAAACTTGCTGCCTGCTGTTGGTTGAACAAATCCCTTATTATTCCAGCCAGAGCCCTCCAGGTCTCCTGGCCTGCCTTGACCCCACACTCCTCAAACCATTATTGCAACAGCAACAAGGGAAGATTCAGGCCAGCCGTCCGAGTGTGGCCAAAGCAAACGACGAGGAGGCAATATGTTCTGGGGCCCCAGAGCCAAAACCTCCACGTGCAGCTCGCAGGGAGCCAGAGACTGGGGTCCAGGGCTTCGACCATCTCCTAGCGGACATGGAGTCAGAAGCCAGATTCATGTCGCTGGAATCCAGCCGCAAGAGAGAACTCAGCAGAGGTAATTTCTGGAGTCCTCTGCTGAGTAGTTTATTGATGTCTTGGTTAACCACTTGTGGAATGAGCCAAGTATGTCTGTGAAACTGACTGCTCCAGAGCTGCCGGACTAAGTACCTGCCGTCTCAAGAGGAGACAAAGATCGATGGGAGAGAAAGGAAGAGCCTATATTCCTGCTTGTAGTCCTGTTGGTTAGCATGAGGGAGTGAGAGACATGTTTGTGGTGGAGCGAGGGCATTTTTGACTGTATGTTCATCATTGCCATGAAACTAATGTTTTTTTCCAAGTAAAGCATATAGTGCCACTAATGTCTTGCACAGCATCGGAGACATAGAAAAATGCAATGTCCTCAAATGCCTCAAGTGCGTAGGGTCTTGACTCAACTCCAGCTGAAGATGCTTGGGCCAACTCCATCAACATCTGTATTGAAGTGCCAGTCTGTTCGTGGTGGCTCTTCACGTGGGCTTCTAACCAATTCTCCTCTGCAGTCTTTGCAACGTTGTCCTTGAACCATCTAAAAGAAATAGTTTTACAGAGGTAGCTGGCACATATTTGCTTGTGGCTCAATCCTCTGGTTAAAAATTGCTAATGGGTGTGGACAGCCTTGTCTTCCTGGATGTTCCTGTCTTTCCCTGGCTTACCTTCACTACTGAATAATCTGCAGCCTTTCATCTGCGCAGAAAGGAAGTGTTGTGAAACTCCCGGTGCCATCTCCAAGCTGGCTCCCAGGTTAATGAAAAGGGGAGTGTCTCCATGTTCCTGTGTGTTGACTAAGTAAATCTAGAAATGATCCTTCAGCTATCACTGCATTCCTTAATGATTTTTTTTTGGGGGTGGATAATCTGTTGAAGCATAGGAAAAGTTGATAATTAGTAGGGCCAGAAAGGGCCATCTACTTGTGCTTATTTTAATAAATGAAAGGATTTTGTGGACAGAACATTAAATACTGGTTAGAACACTACAATGTTTTGCTCATAATAAGCAAAAAAGTTGCATCGTTCAGTAGATGGTCTAGGGTTTCAGGTTCAGTATGCAGCTAACTAAAAATAATAGATAAATAAAGGTAAAATAATTACTCTCAATCAACTGCTGTTCAACTCAGAATGTCATTGAAGGTATTTATGCTTGACAGTGAAGGGTCAAGGTCACTCATGAACACAGGCAGATTGAACTGAGACTACTGAGGCAGTTAATGCTTCTGGGGCCCTCCCCATTTCTCTCCAGGTGGTCATCGTCCTGTTGAAATGCTTGTGAGGCTAATCTTGAACTACCATGGATGAAACCCCAAACGACGGTTTGCTTTCATATGCCTTGCTATAAACTGCAGTGATTTTGGGGGATTTTGTTGGGCTGCCCCAGTGGCAGAGGTGACAACCTTTGTGAGCAGTAACTGCTCCAGCCATCTCACTTGTATTTGAGCCTAATGGGGTAGTTGACTGATTTTAATTTACAGCAGCTGAAGATGTGGTCTTGCCTTGTTTGATTTCTGAAGTGTGGCTCTGATGCGTAAATGCAATTTGGCCACTAGTGCGGGAGAACCAAATGATTAGATCTGATCTGTATGTAAATAAATATCCATCAATAACTTGGCCTCTGTTGTCTACTCCAACCTTGCTTCTTTGTAAAGGGACCGCTGACATTAATAACTAGGGTCCAACCTGTGGCTGTTTAAATAAGATCCTGATTGAGTTTTTTTCATAACAACTTCAGCTTTGGAGTCTTCCTTCTGGAACCATTCAGTTCTTGTCACCATTTGGAAAATCCTCATCACTGTCAGGCAGGAAGTGTGTATGAGAGAAACACACACACACGCAATGATGGCAACAAACCCATAGGCTTACACTCAGCTTGAGTTGCTGCTTGGTCCCTTTTGTTTGCTGGGCCGGTGCCCTATCCCAATGGCACATGGGGACATCTAATGGTTGAGTAACAACCCACAAGGAAACTCCCCATTGCATGGCTGTGCTGATGTTTTTATCAGAATTTTTTTCTCTCACTTTTCATCTTAAAAACGTTGTAAGTTTTACCGATTAACTAGTTTAATTTGCTCCTTTTTAAGCACAAACTGTAATAATTAGCTGTAGTTTCAATCTAGTTAGCAAACTCCTTTCTTCTAAGTAGAAGCAACAGAGAGAAACCTAAGGATGCTCATCTGCCTAATTTAGCAAGAAAGATACAGGGATGATCTGACTGTGAAACAGAAATACTTCCAGGAAAGAAAATACTGGGCATTGAATGTTCTCCAGTCTAGCAGAGAAAGGCATAATCAGAAACAGGGGCTGGAAGGTGAATTCAGGTTTTGTCACTAACTCAGTATTTTATTATTATTTTTTTAATCTGGAGTAGAGCCCTGAAGACTGTATCTTCCATTTCTTGGCATGCTCAAATCAGGTCTGTGTGCAAGATGCATGTTCAAATCAGGACTGTAAGCAAGATGAGCTTTAGTCAAACCTAAACTCCTACACTCAGCCCAGAAGTGTAGTATGTGGTTTGATGGAGTATGTCATACAAGACCTAGGCTTAATCTTTTAATGGGCCTGTCTGGCTTTAAATTTATGAAGAAATATTTGGTGTTCTCGGTGTGCTTATAAGACTCTCTCTATTGCAGCTTTGGTTGGCATAAAGCTTTGTAGTTCCTTTGACCACACTTCCTTGTCTTCTTGCTTTAACGGAGCTCTTTATATTAGCTGGGAATCTGTCTCCTTGTGCTCACCTTTAGGTGCTCGCTCTGCCCTACTCTGACACTTTAGCCTCAACTGTTTTATTGCCCAGAAGGGATGAAGGCTACTTATGTTAAAATGTGCTCAGGGTATATCGTCCTTCTGATTCTGCTTTGGTTCTTGTAGCTTTCAAACTGGACATGGTGTCCAGATGTTGGCATACAGATGACTGTAGCTATTGAAGAAATTCCTACATAGTTCATCAAGTTTTCTATCTAGACCTTTATACCGTGAGATATCCTTCAGGTTAGCACGTTGGAGGTTACACAATATGTGGGGAAGTTCTGCTATGGCTTGGGTAGGCAATCACATGGCTGAATTACTCATTGGAAAGCAGAATAATTAATAATGTTAAATCAAATCTAACCTAATCTAAAGGCGTAGCTGATGATGTGCTTATCAACATCCTTTGCTGATTTTTATCAGGTGGAAAGTTGTATCTTCGAAGATTAAAGGAAAGAAAAAGAAATCTTAATACGCAGTGATGAAAGTATTGGTGGCATCAGTGCAATGCGCAGATCTGACACAATATTATTTTGGAAAATGAATTTGCTGGTGGGTCCTTGCTGTTTCAGACTATTAGTGATTTTGCTTGGCTCTGTTCACACACCTGAGGTTTTACTGTTGAACAGGATACCTTGCGGAGTTCATCCACATCAGCCCTAATCTGGCTTTTGCATGACTGTAAACAAGTCTTCATACCAACAAGGAGCCAAACTGAGGTGCCAGGCTCCAGGGAGGCGCAGGAATCCATCTGAGCAGATGAGGTTTTATGGTCAGGCCCTGCATTTGGCTGTGATATGGCAATGGGTAGCAAACGCAGGGAATGAGGCAGGATTATGGGATGCTGATAGCAAGAAATCAGAACATGAGCTCAAACTTAGGTATCCGCCTGTTTGTCTTCCTAAAGCACTTATTACCATTGCGTGAGCTGGGATTGGAAATGAACGTGTGAATGCAGTGTATTACATCATGTCAGAGGGTGGTGTCTCGAATACAGGCCAAAGCAGAAGTTGGTGGTGGAAAAGTAGATTTACTGAAGGTATGTTAAAGGAAGAAGATTTTTCTGATATATTTAAGGTTGATGCAAATAAATATATGTATTTTGTCTTCCTGATTTGCCAGAGAAATAAACAGTAGATTACTAAAATAAAGCAAGATTAAGACTATGAAACACAACATTTATTACATTTTAAAAAAAAACCCTATTCTTGAATCTTGTGGGAAGGAGGAAATCTGTTCAGTCACTGGGTGAAGGCGGTAACCATGACCAGGCTGAGCTGGGTTTGTTGATGACGTTTGTCTGATTTTTAACCGTGTGATTAACAAAGCTTGAGGTGGGAGCAAAGCTTTCATTTTTACAATTACATTCAGAAATTAAAAGCCTTAAATGACTGAAAGTTAATGGCAATTTGACATGCACTTTGTGCACTGTCAGATAATGATACTTTTTCTGCAGGGATAGTTCTTTTATGACTAACATTTCAAACATCTCTTTCATACTGGAACATATGACTAAAAGCACAAAGGACTTTAAGTGTGTCAGGAGGGGCTTTTGTAGCTTCCATCCAGGTAACACCAATTTGAGGAAGGAAAAAAGATAGGTAGATTAGCTGGAACCAAGTCACAGACTTCTAGCTAGAGAAAGTTATAGGTATATGTAGTCAAGCATGACATTTGTTGTATTAATGTATATTTGTGAAATGTAAAGGTGGCAAAGTTGATTCAATAGGCTTTGATGGTACGGAGTTACACAGACCTTTGGATATGTACCAGATGCTTACTCAGAGACTTCAGCTTCAAACCTGGCAGAGCTGAAGTCTGACGCACCTTAGATTGGTTTTTTTCTCTCGCTTAATAACCTTGCGTTCATTTTCTCTGAGAAACTGTCTTCACTGAAGAGAACCTCATCCACCTTCTCCCATTAGTTAATGGCTAGCCCCCAAAATGTTTTTAATGTGCAAGACGAGGGAGTAATTCAAAGACTGGTGCAAAATATTTGTAACAGGACCTGAAACTTGAAATAATCCACTTAATTTTTTTTATTAATCCTCAATGCAACAACTGAGTTGTTTTTGCAGTTGGTTTTGAAGTTCACTTTGTTTAATCCATCTCTGTCCCATGCCCACTTTTACTGTAGCATGGGAACACCTCAAAATATATATAGAAAGCAAAGGTAAGGCAAAGAAAGACAATGTAATTTAGGGTCATAGGAGAGGCTTGTATTAATCTCCCTGTTCTGCAACAGTTTTTGTAAATTCTGTGCTAATACTCTAACTACTGGATTAACCTTCCTCTTTAAGCCAACCCTTGATTTCTTTGACCGAGTGCTGCTCAAAAGTGTTGCTTTTATTTGAAATATCTAAGAGTGGGCACCCATTTGAATTGAAATGGGAAAATAAATTAAAGCATTCTCTCACAATTCATCTTTAAAGTGATTCTCCATTTCCTGAGGCCAAAGGAAGTAGAAAAAACATTAGACTTTCCTGTCTAAAATTTGTTTCTCAAATTCCGTGCTTCTGCAGATAAAAGACCCTTTGGTTCTCTTGTCTCTGCCACACAATGAAAAATTTCCTTAAGAAATCCTATGCGTTTTTTCCACCAGCCCCACATTCTTTTTGCCTTACACACCCTGGATTTAATGTGCGAAGACAGAGAACACTTATAAAACCTTGCTTTGGCACAGTAAAAATGGCAAACTACAGAAAAGTGGGCAATAAAAGTTTTCCTTATGCCAGAGCTGTAACAGAGGCAAACTGGTACCATCAGCATACATGATATCGTTGTCACCTGTGTTTAGAGTCCCTGAAACACAAACCTTTTCCCCATCCCCCTCCATTTCAGAGAGCCAGTGTGCTCTGCAGTGATTATGGGCCCTGGATCAAGTTTTCGCTCAGAGGCTTTTGCAGCTCTTCCAGAACAATTTGTGCCAGCGGAAATGCCGTGGTGGGATGAACACAGTGCTCCAGCCAGAGTCAGCACTTGAAGTCACAAGGCCCATAATCACTATGGACTTTCTGTCACCAACATAGAGAGGAAAGCGTCATGGGGAGGCAATTCTGATTTTTCCGTCTGCACTGAGTACAAGAGAGTCTTCAGCCTACATGAGATGGGATGAATCCAAACCTTGCTGCCTCTGTGAGTGCAGGGATTACTTCTGTGCCCATCAGCTAGCTGAGGAGTCCACAGAGTGTTAGGAAGGCTCTTTGTAACCCAAGTCTTGAAAATAAAAATAAATACTCTTGTGTGTTTTAACTTACTTTCTAGATATTAGGCCAGATTTTTTAACCTTGTTTTCAAAGAAAAAGAGGCTTTTATTAAGATGCACTGTTTAAATATGCCCATATGTCTTATGCTGATACATTTTGAACCTGTTTGCTGACTCTGGTCATATTTGGTGGAAGATAACAGAACTGCAAACATAGATAGGTTCTTTTAAGTTTAGTGAAAATTACGTCAGATAAAAAAAGTGATCCTGTACATGCCCTCAGCTGTGGGAAAGGAAACAGAGAATCCACCCTGGAGAGGGCTCCTGTAGGCACCTCAGACATGGGAAGAGCTTCAGCCACAGCTTATGTCATGGGCAGCAATGATAGCCAGCCACAAGGTGCAGACGCCTCAGAAATCAGCTCTCAAGAGTACTGGTGTTCATGCAGATACAGTTTGATGCAAAGATAGATATCTAACACCTCTGTCCCTGTCCTTAGACGTGCACGTAGACATCAGAGCCTGCAGGTTAGGTCTTCTGAGAAGATCTGGGTCTAACAAAACAGTCAGTGAAGGTGAGTTGGAGGGGTCCAATCCAAATGTGAATTTCCCTGCTTCCTGTGAATATCTGCTCACGTTGACTTTAAATCCACCAGTCTCTGGTACCACCACATTGACACAAGGTCAAGGCAAGCCCCACGCATGGGTGAGCACCCAAGCTGTGTGTATCTTGGCTAGCACAGTTTCAGCAATTGGGTTCCAATTCATTGATGCATTATCGTCTGAAGAGAAAATGTGACGTGTGCCTTGCAGAATAGCTGTCTCTTTCTTTCCCACTCTGTTAACTTTTAGCCTTCTTTTTGCAGAAATGTTTCTCATAGCACGCTTTTCATAGGGATGTCCTTTTAAACTGGCAGGAAAAGCCTACATAAGCACTAAACCAGTCATTTTCTGCAGCAAGATCTGGCACTTTCCTTCCATCAGAGTGAGTATTATTTTTTCTTGTTATATTTTTCCTAAGCTTTTCTTGGTTTGTGTTCCCGGATGTAAAAATGCTGTCTAGCTGAGGGAGCCTGACAAAACCCTCTTCTATGGCAGGGGAGAAACTAAACGCTGGCAGTGGGGTCTAAGGTGGGTTTGATGCAGATGCTTTTAATCTGGTGTTTGGAAGATCCCACAAACACAGGCAAAAATGTCTGTCTAAGATAAATATAAAAACCTAAGAGCCAAACAGATGTGTGATATTCAAATTATGTGCCATGGGTGAAACTCTAAAATTTTAGAACTATTTAAAACTCCTGTAAATGCTCACACTGTAAGCTCAAGGATATTTAATATCTGAGTTTTGCTTTTTGTACAAAGGGTGAATTTTGTTTTAGACATAGAGTGGGAAGTGATCTCCTGGTTCACTAAATCTGTTCCCATTCTGTTGGAGGCACACATGTCATAAAAATGTCTTTAGTAAATTTATCAAGTTCCACTATAACTCTATTTACTCTTTGGGGCTTTTCCTATGGAAACTTCTAGAGATTAATTACTCTGATAGTTAGAATTTTTCTTCCAATTTCCAAGCTGACTGTATTTATGGTTGGTGTGTACTAAATTCCCTCCTGAGTCAACAAAATCCTTCAGCTTAAATGTCTTTTTTCACTCCCTAGTTCAGACCCTGCAGTTACAGAGAAAAAAAAGTTGTATCCTTGACAATCTGTTTTACTGGATTGAGCAAAAAAAATATTACTTATTGGACAAGATTTGATTTTGCCTGCATTATTCTAGTAAATTTTCTTCCTATCCATTCCCATTTTAATTTGCATTGAAAACATGTGGCTGGAATTGTACACATTATTCTCGCAATTTTGTGTGGTGGCTTTAATCCCACTTCATTTTTTCTTGAAGTTTCACATGCCAGAACAGTTTAGGATTGCATTCTCCTTTTTTCACATTTGTAACATAGTGGTGGCACGTAGCTCTGTTGACTGTACACACAATTTCTTCTGTCTCTCTTTCTGACGCCCCTATTTGCGATAAATATTAGTGTTGTTAATTCCCAGATTTGGGATCTTGCATTTAGTACTTTTGCATTCCAGTTCACCTCTATTATTCAAGGTTCTCCTGTTCTCCTTGTATGATAGTCTTGTGTCACACGGAGTAAACAGTGCCTCCCATCTGTGCATGATCGATTCCTTGGTTAAAATATTCTGTCTTGAGGTTCATGATCTCCACTCCAATTTCTTTGTATTTCTCACATTTCTTATTCACCAGTCTTTTGTATTTTTCCCAAAGAACTATGAAGGTGTACAAAACCTTATTTTTCATTTCCCATTTTGTTCAATTTAAATAATTGTCAAGGTAGCAGCTACATGCTAAATGTTGTCTATCGCACTGGAGAGTATCATAGCGCAATCGCACCTCCTTGTTGAACATACCTGTTTGTTCTCATAGATAGAAAATATCTCTCTAGTTAGACAAGGAAGGAGGACAGAGAAGGACTTTGGAGGACTGGCTCTTGTAGCCTCTCTGCACGCAGAACACAGCCTTTTGCTCTCACAGGAACCGTAACACGGCTCTCACTCCAGGCCTTTATCCCGAGATTGTGGTGGGCACCTCTACTGGGAGTAGTAAGAAAGTATTCTCCACGAGTTCTGATCTAAAAATTAGGACTGCTTTGGGCTCCCATTATGCTGGGTGAGATTCAGTTTCCCATGAAGCTAGCTCTTTTTTGTCCCCTCCCTGTAAATTCTGTTCTCGTCATGGCACAGCTGTTTGTAAACATATGATATGACTGATAATTGTTTGGTGACCGTAGCACCTATCAACGTGTTCCTCCCATGTAAACATAACTCTGTCACTCTATCATGACGCTGTACCACCACTAACTTACTGTAGATCCAGTTATCCCTCATCGTGTTTGTAGGTGGTGTTCGTTTGGTTTCCTCCACTTTCTTCTTCCCAGATTTTGCCCATTCCCAAGCATATTGCGTGTATACACGTTGTCACTCCTTTGCTGCGGTTTTGTGATACCAACCTGATTAGAACCTGAGACTGCCATGTAGCCATACAATGCCGAGCACTGGTGAAACCCCTGGTGCGCTGCCAAAGCTTCTAGGTGTTACTGAGCTACAAAGGAAGAGAGATAATGACGGTGTGGGAGGGAAGAAAAATGTATTGTCTGGACAAAACTTCCCTCTCTTTTATATTAGCCTAAATCTGTGTTAAGAGTGGGGAAATGTAGAGAGGGTTTTAATGTTCGTGTGGGAAACAAACCGAAAAACAGAGAAATGGATGAGTTTGAGTTAGACGGGAAAGTGCTGAACATCTGCAAATATATCTGGTGTTAAAACGAAGATGCTCCTGGGGAACGCTCCATGGTATCAACTGTATCGGGCATATTAACCTCATTACCAGGGGGGATGTTGCAAACATATTGAGCCTCTTCTAAAAGCGGTTTCACTTGATAGATACACCATGTTATTGAAGGAAAAGATCGCTTTTATCACGGTCGCAATCCAGCTTCCTGCTGCACCTGGCAGCTTCCTCAAGATAAACGACGTGATCTGACGGGATGGGAACTGGGCTGCGTGTTCCGGGTAGGAATGAGAGCGCCCTTCTCTCCCCACGACCTGTAAACCCAAACCACACAAGGAGTGACAGTCTGAGACCGTCTCTCCTATTGACATGGGCTTGCGATTTACATGCACTCAGTATCTCGGTTGCCTCGCATACTGCTCTATCTGGAGATAATGTTCTTATCCTTCTTTCTGCTGTGATTCAGGCATTGTTTTTCCAATTCTGTACTCCCTGCAACTCCATATGACACCGATGGCCGGTACTGCTATAAAACTGATAGCAGTGAGATCAGGATCTAACTCCTGCAGACCTTTTCTGAGGTGAATATAGGTGTGAACCACAATTTCTGGGAAGTCCTTGAAATAAAGTACACTGTGAGGTTTTTAACTTGGCTTCCCGCCTTTTTTTCAAAGAGTTTTGCGGCTGGCAGCCTCCTGTTAATCTCTTCTGTTTGAACTCCAGCAACATACAAGCCAACAAAAGCAATTAAAGTCTGCAGTAATGATCAACTCTGGGAAATGATCGGCATGGATTAAAGCAAATTTAAGGGGTAATTGCTTGGCAACAAGTTCCATAACCCTGAGTGTTAAGTACAGGAGGGGACTTTGAAACCCTGGTAATTAAATCAGAAAACCTGTTTGTATAATGCATATTGTTCTTTTAGCTTGATTGAAGCGAAAAAGAAATTCTTTTAAAAGAATCCAGTATTTTGTTTGCAGGAGATTTTATCTATCTGAGATACTGCTACAACTTTATTGCCAAAATATGTGGGTACATCACAATCTTTGATGTATTCAGCCTCAGACAGGGAAGTGCTGCTCTCCTTGCTTTGCTGGTGAGGGGAGGAGGACAAGGCACAAAGAGGCTTGGCCACACACCCAAACGGGCATAGGAAGTCTGTGGAAAGCCGTGATTTGACCCAGGTAGCAAGTCCTGAAGATCCAACTTCTGAATCTCAGTTTTATTTATGTCTCTGAACTTCCTACACCTTTGCTTCTGGTAAGTATGGGTAGAAACGTGCGGTCACCGTTCAACAGCTCCGTGTTTTATTGCTCTCTTATGCAATGCTTAGCGTGCACCATCAAGGGAGTTGCTCATGAGGGCCGCTAACATCATGCTGTAAAGAAAGGCAGGGCTTGTGCCTTTAGAAGGGAGGCAAAGTTCATATTCAAACCAAAAGTAAGAGGCGTTGCAAAAGTGAGGAGGTTAGTCCCCGTACAGATAGCTCAGTGCCCTGGTGGTTTCCAGTTTGGGCTCTCTGTGGACTTTGGGGCTCGTTCACGGGCAGATGTAGGTGGAGTGACCATCATCTCTGTAACCCGCAGCTGCCCTTTTGTTGGGAGCAGATGGACATGTTGTATGCCTGTTTGTCTGTCTGTCATATAGATTAGGGCAACAGGAAGTTAACGGTTGGACTTGATGATCTTAAAGGTCACTTCCAACCAAAATGAGTCTGTGATGCTATGATTCTGTGAAGATTTCTGGCCAATCATCTGTATGATATACGCATGGCATCACAAGGGTGGTTTGGGGTTTTTTTTGTTTGTTTGATTTTGTTTTCTTCATCTCTTAAACGTATTCCTACTCTACTAGCATGAAGTTTGCATATGCTGGGCCATTGGGTATTTGCAAGTAAATTCTTCCTGGGCCCTTCTGGTTCATTACTGAAGAGGTGATTTAGGGCCAGTTAGGCTGATAGTGGACAAGCTGGCATGTCAGTATGTGTCATGTACCCCTACATCACATTTTTAACAAAGAATTTTCAGGCATTTGAATCTTATTTAGGTATTGTACCCAATGTGACCTGAAGTGGATAGTGTTTACAGATTTGTACACACTGGCACTCAAATGGTTACACATGGATTAGAAGGGCCTCAACTGAGGATTTCAATACAGGTTTCCACAGGAGGAAAGATTCAGTTTAAATATAGATGTGAAAGTGAATTTTATTATGTATGGACCACGGTGATGGTCCTCTGATGTTGGAGAGCTGAGAGCACCTTGCAAGTTAGGGTTAGGTCCATCATTTTTAGATCTCCACATCACGAACTTCTATTATAGCCAAGGGAGATCTAGTCAAAGCAGTTAATAGAACTGGTAAGATGCAATTAAGAATGTAGGAAACTAATGAGGTTAATTTGTCACTATCTTCATTAATTTGTTTGTCTAATTCTGTGCTGATTATAAAGACATCTTTAGCTGACTTACCTACATACAGACAGGTACTTTGGTAGACACTCATCATGCTTTGGGACAACAATCAGGTTAAGTTAATTCCACCTCCAGAGTAATTTTTTTTTCTGTCTGTGGATATTTAAAATCTTTTTGCCTGTTCTGTGCGTATTTAAATGTCTGGGGTGATACTTAGAGATTTGTTGCTTTGGTCACTCAGTGAATAACAATTTGTGGGTTTTTTTGTTTTTTGTTTTTTTAAGAACCCAAGGTTTTCCAAGCACTGTGTTCAGCTCCCCCAGGAGAAGCTGTTCTAGGAAACAAACTACTGTCTACTCATTTCCATAATCACAAAATTAATAGCTTGTTTGATGTTTTAAGTGTCTCCACAGTTTTCCACAGCTGATAATGCATTAAACCCAAGAGATAATGGCGGTGTGCGTGTGGGGAAGCCTCCAATACATATTAGTTAGAAACATTTTAAAGATACAAGCCTACTTGTAAACATTAATCTCTTTAACAATATTACCAATAAATCTCCACTATATGAAAATGATTTCTCAGAGGTGTTTGGGTGGCATTTTGCATCCCTCTACGATTTCTTAACCTGTAGCTCCAAAAGTGAATTGTTCATTGGCCTGGATGATCTGTTATGAAGGTTGTGATTGAGCCGCCCACCCCCAAAGCTGAGCAGGATTCTTGTGATGGCAGGAGCAGCAATTGTTCCTTGATGTTGTTATGGGTTGGAGTTTCGCTGGTTGCATGCCAGCAGTGGGCTGCGTGCTGGGGAACAGCTAAAGGGTGATACACGTTCGCATGGGGGAGTTTAAAGAGTGGAGAGAGAGAGAGAGAGAGAGATCAGACAAAAAAAGAAACCTGATCTTTGCTGAGGGCATGTGCAGATGAGAATTTTTCTTCCAAAATTAACTGATTGCCAGATCATTTGAGTTAATTCATATATTAGATAAAGGCAACAGACACTCCTATAACATTTTTTCCAGGACTGAGGGGGGTCTATGTTACCCTGTGGGAAGGGCAGCTGTAGCTCATTTTACTCTGCTAATGCTCTATTGAAGTTAATATAGAAAGAAAATTTTCAGTTAGATGATACTCTACAAAGCATTTCTGGGATGTGCTGTCCCCCAGGAAATATTTTGCAGAGAAGACATTACCTACAGTACAATTTCATATTGCACATTATCAACGTAACCATGTTCTCCTACAAAGAGCAGTCCTGCTCCTTGTGCCTCCAACTGTCCTGCCCACCCTGTGTCTGAGGTCGGGTGCTTGTGGCTCCTGGATAAGCAAGCTCAGATCACAGTTCAGACAACCAGGGGATTTTTTTTTTTATCTGATCAGCAAGGGAAACTGTCTCACCTTGCAGCCTCAGGTCCTCTAGATCTGCTGCAGAAGGATGGCAGGAGCACTGGGGGCGGGGAGAGGTGGCAGCCTGTGGTCAGAGAGGATTTGGTCTGATGTGCAACCTTGGCCTCAGAGGTTCACCTCCATGTCTGTGTCTCAGCCAGGGGCTGAGGGCAGTGATTTATGAGGACCCTGTACAAGTCAGTCCCCTTCTCATGTCTGGGGGGGGGGAAACCTGTGAAACCCGACTTTACCAACCTCATTTGGGAGAAGAAAGGAGGGAGAGAGAAAGGCAATGAGCGACGGATGGGGACCCAAGCTCTGGACATGCTTATCCTTGGTCTAAAATGCAGAACAACTAAGGTCCTTTTGTGTGGCCCGCTGGGATGAAGACACAGGCAGAAAGCCCGTGATAGGAATTCGTGATTTTGAGGTGCTGAATCCCTCCTAAAAACACTGACTTCTGGGAAGATAAGATTGCTCAGCAAATTCTGGCCCAAGGGAAATTTCATAGAAGCACCATGGGCAAAGCCGCACAGAAATCCAAAGGCAGATGGTGCTTACTGCTTTGTAGTGAAGCCAAATAGGAAAGAGGGGGAGAAACTGGGAAGGAATAAGTAGCTTTATCTCAAGTCTTTCATCCAAATAGCTCTTTAAAATATATAATTTAGAAATGTTTTCCTTTTTTTGCACTATATTTCCTTTGGTTTTATTTTATACTTTAAAGTTTTTTTCCCCATCTCAGTTTTATTTTACTATCTATTTTTCTAGCGGACATTCAGTCCAGGATTATTTTTCTCGGTTTAGGTAGAATGAGCTAATTTTGTAGTTTTATCCCTGGGTTTATCACAGCAACTTTTTCAAACCATATCTAGGAATATTTTTCCCCTGGACACGTAGATATGACAGACATAGGTGGCTGATTTTGCACATTAGTAAGAATTTCCTCCTGATGTATCCCACCCCCCCTTAACATTTTGTTAATTTCTTTAATCAATAGGATGTTTTATAAAATTTGTAAAAATTATAATTAAGTGTATAAAAAAGACAAATATTTTCAAATACATCTCACTGGAAAGCTTGACAGCTTTTCTTTCCTTGCTGTCATTAAACACTTAGTGAGTTATAAAGCCAAAATTACACCTCAGCCTCTCACCCCAACAATTAAAAAAACCTGAGTGAAATTATCCATGCTAGATTAGGACCTCATCTCTTAAGAGAAATACAAATATTCTCTGCTGTCTAATCTTGCTTCGATATTTTAGTTAACATTTGGCCAGTAATCTTATCTTTTCTGGGAAAGTTTATTTATATCGATATTTTGATATTTTAAGGAATATCAGAATGCCTTTGTGTAGACTTCTACTGCACATTCAAAGACACAGCATAAGGAATGGAAAATAGAGACAGTAGCGAGTTTTTCTGTTTGAAAGTTTTGGTGAAATAAAATTTATGTTGAAATGTTAAGTTTTCACTGAAAGTCTTCCTCTATTCCCCACTCAAAACCAAACCAAACCAAACCAAAGCAAAGCAAACCAAACGAATAATTTTCTTTTACAGTTTTATGTTTAAAGAAATCAACATTTATTAAGGAAATCAGAAACTAAAATTAATTCTTTTAAAACACAATTTTGCACTCAAGACTGCTTTCAAGGGGATTGTTTGACCTACCAAAGTAACTCAGCTTCATCACAATGAAAACACTTCTAGGCTGAATGAAATTCCATTGCATCTAGAAATGGCCACATTTTTTCCTCTATTTGGGATAACAGCTTCAAAAACAATCTGGTGATATCAATTTCTGTTTGGTGAGTAGCCATTAGTCATTTCAGAAATAGTGTTGGATTAATCAGACAAAATTCACACTTCCAGTTCTTTACTTGTGTGATTATGAGCAATAACAGGTCATAACCTCTTGCCTTAACTTGGTCAAATGAATGCAACCAAAGCGAGAGAGACCCAGAAATTCGCATCAACAGATGGTTTTTTCAGTGGCTTCTGTAAAATGAATTTGTGAATTTAGTGGAGTTGCTGAGACATCATAGAACCGGTAAGATTTAATCAACTTAAAAGTAAATTAAAAGATTTCCCCCCCCTACTGACTTAGCAATAAGAGGCATAAAAATGTAATTGAAATAATCCTGGGATAACCTGCCAGTAATATTGATGTGGAATTCTGTATTTACAGAGGTGTAATATGTAGACATTTATTGAAGACTGGGAAGATTTTGAACCATTGGCTTAGATCATGTGAGAACTTCCCAACTGCAACAAAATAATGATGGAGATATCTGGAAGTGGTCATCAGCAAAGCCAAGATAGCATCAGAGCTGTGATCACAACTTTTCCATTTTACATTATTCCTAAGAGAAAAGAGAGTAACATCAAAGAAATTAGTGGAGTTGCCCCAGTGATGGATTTGCCACACAGAGCACCATAACTAAATGAGTTGTCACTTACTAGCCCAACTTACATCTCAGTTTTAGGAAGGCAGGCATAAGAATGTGCATTCACTCTCCTCCTTCTCAGTTTAAATGATGGAGATAAATTTTAAAGAGCTGTTAAAAAGCTATTGTTTTCATTCTGCACACTTTCTATTACTGTAATTTGTAATCAGTAAGAAATTAAAAAAAAAAATCTCTTCTCAGGTTGGTGCAAAGCTGTTTCTTGCAATTCAGGGAGATATGATTAGTTTATTTGTTTACAGATGTACAACCGGTTAATTAAGATTTATCTTATCTCCATTTTAATAACAGCTGCGGTTCTACAGTCTGTGTTTATGATTAAGTGTGAACGTTCAGCAATCCTAAAATCAGAGAACAATTGGAATGGATGTCTTTGGGATGGGCTGCTGATTTGAAATATCTTGAAAATGAGTTGCAACATAATTACCTTCAAAAGCTGTGCCTTGGCATACCCTTGTGCAGTGTTATAAAGAGAGTGCTAAAATGTATCTAATTAGAATGAGAGCTCACATTTTCTACAAAAAGATTTCCTGCCAAGTTAGAATTCTTAAAATTTGCTTTTTCAGGAAAATGCTAATTTTGATTATGTTTTCTATTTTAAATAAAGAAGATTCAAAGAAATACATTTATTTTTAAGCTAACAAAATAGCAAAATTTAAAAGTGAATTTTCACATTTCAGACTGCAACCCTCATGTTTAGCGTCCAGAAATACAAAATAAGATGTTGGACAGATGGGCTTGAAAAGTCCTCTTCCTTCTTGTAAGACTAGTCTTGTGCTATTAATTATAGGGAAATAATCTGTTAGCACATTGTTAATCATCTAATGGAACAGTACATCAAAGAGCAACTCCCCATTGACACCTCTCATTGTAGAGAGTTTGAGACCCTTTTGTCTTTTTACAGCCTTATTCTCTAGGTGTTTTCCAAAAGCAGGAAGATGACCAGAGGGGAAGTCTGTGTATGAAGTGCTCCTTCACAATACCAGGTTGTCCTGTCTGTAGCACTCCCTGGACACTCAATGAATCAAAAGAGCAAGGATCCTGCGAATGGGTCAGCAAACTCTTTGAGAGTAACTGGAAATGTCCTACCACGTTAGATGAAGTTGGGTTAAGGTTTGGTTTCATGTGAATTGCCCTTTCCATGAGTGGTAGGTGTCACTCCCCTCGTCTTGGGTGACAGCCTGAGTGACAGCCTCATTCCTCCTGCTCACTGACTTTGGTCCATGAGTCTCCACCCTGTGCGCTCTTCCAGCTCACTAAGCCTGCAGAAACTACTATCTGATCTCTCCCTCCCAGCCTACAGCATAATTTGTGCTGGGTTAGTGAAGTGAATTGGCAAAAAGGAGTGGCTCAAAGGGCATCAGAGCCAGCCCAAGATAAGAGTAGGAGGGCGGGCAAGTGGCATGGGGAGGAGAGGGAAGACGGGGAGAACCACATTGTCATCACCAGGGTGTTGAAAAAGAGTTGTTAGGTCGGCTCACCCCATCTCATGGGCCTGCACCCTAAAACCTGCTCCTTTGAACATTGGCCTTCAAGTCTTTTCCATGCCCTTTTGCAGTGCTGATATCAGGGTATGGAAAATATCTTCTGTATGGTCCTTGGCAGTGTCATAAACCCACGTACTGACACCACCAGAAACAGCCATCAGGAAATGTGATGCATAGTTTCAGTGGTAAAGCACTAAAATACCAGAGGATAAAATTGAGGTCTTACAAGAATTAGAGAATAGTGGAGTTAAAACGGAATTGTCACCATCTAGGCACGTCACATTGTATTTTAAAACCAGAGCAGCTAGGACTTTAGCAGCTCATATCTTACCTGCAGTGGAGGAAAACTGGAGGAAAGAGGGGTTGTTAAATTGCATTAAGGGGAAGCTGTCGTTAATGAACTGCTTTGAATCCTCCTGGGCAGCTCAGAAGATAACATCCTCACAGGGGAGACGGGAAAGTGGAGTGAGTGTTGGCATGTTGGCTGCTGAAATTCACAACTTAATCTGTCTTTGTACTTGGTTAAACTGCAATGGTAGATTGCAAACTGTGGTGTCTGCTGAGGGAATGCCTGTGTGGTTCTGTGTCTTTGTTGGAGATGGTATTTGCTGCTGGTAGGCAAGGTGGGCAGCCGAGGGGATCATCTCCACAGCTGGTGAGGCAGGATTTGGCACCACTTGTCTGCTGAAGCCCTAAACCAAAAGGAGACCTTCTAGACAGTGTTATGTAGTTTTCAAAGATTTATTTATCGTTTTGATGGAAAAAAACATAGGGTGGGAAGTCAAGATAACTTCAATGAAAGCTGTAAACAGGTTTTTCTTCAGTAGGCTTTGACTTCATTAATTCAAGGTGTTTACTCAATATTTTTCCATAAAGCATGCATTCCCCCAGCAAAATATGCATAAAATGCTTCAGACAAGAAGCTTGCAATGGATCAAGGCATGGCGATGTAAGAGGTCATCCTTCAACCAAAGGTGCTCTTAAAGTAAGCTATTTACTTTTTTCACAATGGTCTATGAACCAGCATCTGGTTATTTACTGCATTTTAGCTGCAGGTCAGTGGCTTCTGTAACTGCATTGACTGATTGACCATATGTTTAGACATAACTGATTTTAAGATAAAATGGATTTAAATGTTAGGTAAACGTGAAAATATCTTGTGTGGACACTTTAAAATTAATTTACCCTCTATTTACATTTGAAGTTAATTTTAGGGCATCGGTATGAAGTCAAACTGCTTCAAATAAAAAGGTTTAAAATAACTTCTTTAGTTAAATCGATGCAGGTTCAGGTTTAAACCAGGTCTTAGATGAAAGGCACAGCAGTGATGTATTGTACTTACTGAAAAAAATATTATGGCGATTGTTTTATTATTCATCTTTAGTGCAAAACTACTCTTAGAGTGATAAATGCAACAAATAACCCTTTCTCCCATATAGTTCTCCACTATAAAAAAGAAGCAAGCAGATTTAGTGTTTCACTGGCAATAAGTCAAATGTTGCTTAAGACATAAGTCAGTGCCATTTGACACAACTGATAGTTTCCACTTGAATAAAATTCATAAATGTTACCAGCATGAGATCTGAACGGATTTTTAATCTCTGGAGTCATTGGCAGGGCAGTCTGGGGAAAACTAGGGTTATTTTGATAGACTTATATTTGGCCGATGAATAAGAAGGACCTTTTTGAATTCCCTGCCTGAGAGCTAGCCTGATATTTATCCATCTATCATTGTCTGGTTTTCCTGTGCATTCCTGTATTACTCAATTGTGAGTTCGCTGTCTTCTTTTAAAAGGGCTTGTGTGTGTGTGTGTGAGAAGCCACTCTTAATACTGTAGCTCTCTTCCTTCTGAGATGGAGATTGTAATTGGTTATTGATGGCCTATTTCTATGCTAATGTTGTTCAATAAAAAAAGCTAAAACATAATTAACGCTCTTACTTCACCAAAAAAGAAAGGGAAAAAGGAAAGCTTGGAAAGGTCAATGGATTTCATATAATAAATTACTAAGTAATGGAAGACATAGGATCCTACATCCTAGAATGTAATGCTTTCACTATTTATTAGCTCTTATTTATTACAAATGCTGACTACACTTAGTTTTCGTAACTATTTTCTATGTGCGATGTATTTACACATTATGACCCCGTGGCTGGTGATATAACGTACTGCAGCCTGCCAAATTTCAGATGTAGTGGCTTTCAAGAGAACAGCATCTCTGTTTATTCTCCTATATTTCATTAACCCACAGTTCAGTAAAACTGCAGGCGAGGCTGGCCGGCTCTTGGTGCGGAGGCACGCGTCGGAAAACCCAGCGTCAGATCTCGCAAGCACTTACTCACGGAGTGGTAAGCTGCAGCCCCGAAGGCAACACATGCAACGCATTTACTGCCGGAGTCAATAAGTGTTGGCAGAACGGGCTCCTTGCATACTGAGATAGCAAGGAAAATTTAAAGCCCAAGCCCTCGTTCATGCAAGTGATATAGTTGGCTTCGGCGCATCTTTGAGTCGTGCTGTTGGACGGCAGGAGAGAGAAATGTTTGGGTGTATGGGCAAGTGTGGAACCGGAGCTGGTCAAACAAGTGACCGTGCCCTGTTTTTACGCTGCCTCGGCTGTGAGACAAAGTAAATTGAGCTGCCTTACCTGAGGTGAATTAATGTGTATAGCCTCGTGACTGGGGTTGTGTGGACCAGGTGTGATGTATAGGTGGTTACCTCTGCTTGGGCAGGAGGGCAGTCACAGTTAACTTGCTAAACAGCCACAACGTGATGACATTCAGTCATACGACTGAGCCTTCAGAAGCCTTTTGGGTTTTAATGTTGAAATGATACCAAACTTCTAGTTGGATGAGAAAAAAAATCCAAATTAGGACCGGAATGGTTATATATAACTTTTAAACCCCATGTCTTGTAATGGAGGTGACAATGCCATGACACCACCATCCATGGCCTCCTATTAGCATAAAACACATTTTCAGAATTAACACTCACGAGTTACTTAATCTTAAAACTGCTTCTTTAAGACAATTTCTTTCTGTTATGTTTTACTCGCAGATGATGGAGTGTAGCATTCAGGGCCACAACTGTGTAACTTTGCCTCTTTGGGCATATTGCAAATTACAGTTCTTGCATCTACTGTTCTTCGTATGTTCTGCTCATGGAAAGCAGTTGTTGCATATTCATGGACTAGTTATATGGGTGAAAACCAAATAAAAGACTGTTCCAGGAAAAATATTTCCTTCCCTAAGAAAATTAAGGATAATAGTAAAAAAATTAGAACATATGTTCATAAATTCAAAAACTAACAAATCCAAACTCTGTATACTCAAAAAATCAGCAAAGTTAAAGACACTTTTAAATTTGTTTTCCTTTTTTACTAGACCTCAGTCACAGAAATAATACTTTGCTATGCTTCAGAGTCATTGCTGCATGGTAAGTACATGTGGAAATTTAATTTATATACCACATTCTTTGCTAGTGTTAATCAAAATATTTCTTTTGTAGTTAATGGAGCTATTTAGTATGCACAGGTGAGGACTGTGCTACACCAGAGCATGTGACCTTTGTTTCTGAGAAAATTTATGTGATGAATTTTGTGTGTTACTGTACATAATTATCCTCAGTTAGTGGAACTTCATACTGTTTCTTCTTGCCATTCTCTGATGAAAAGTAAATGATGAGGTTTAGGATTTTAGTCTAGGCATAAGGAACATCTTATGTTGAGTTAAGGAACACTTTCATGAAATAATTGACGTTGTTTATATCCATCTGCAATTTATCCGCAACAACAACATTGAAAGGTGACATTTATCTTAGGAGTTTCTCATTCATTTCTGTACTCTGATCTCATCGTTCATGCAGCTCAAGTGCATGATACATGTAGATGAATATTTATTATGGATGATGAAGTGTCCTTTTGGCAGTATAATATACTTCACTATAAAAATAAACAGATTGTACATGAGGCTGTCTGATTTGAGTGTTGGCATAGATAGTACCTCACTCTTATCTAGTGCTTTCCATCAGCAGATCTCAACACCGTTTACTGAAGAGGGCAGTACCATTACCCTTCCTTGGTAATTCTACAGCCTTCACTGGATTGTGCAGGGCTTGAAGATCCTGAGGCCTCAAAAGTCCCTCTCACAATGCTCAGAGTATTCTTGCTCAAAATGATGTTTTAAAGTATTGGAAACACTGTGGTCCTGTAGAGATTGAAGAAGGTTTGTATTTTGATGTTCCCAGGCATAAGTTTCTACTGAAATTGTGTCTGTCTCTTTAATAAATATTGTAATCCCAATAGTCTAAACTAAATTTCTCTTAAGAACATCTGCACAATCTGCTCTTTTATTCAAAGTCATGTCTAGGATGTTAGTGGAGAGAATTTGCTAAGTTTAGTCTAACTCTGCTGTAACCCATGACTGAAAAGGAAGGCCAAGACTCCAAAACTCATACCACGTCCAGGACAATGAGAGTTTATAGAATTACAAAATTTTGCTAGAAAAAAAGGGATTAAAAATGCAGCCAGACTTCACCCTAAAGGAGAGAAGAAAATAGAAACTTAGTTTTAAAGATGCATGTTTGTACCTAGCTAGCTAAAAAAGGTTGCTAAGAGATTTAGATGTGATTTATGCTCCTTTGTCTTTGTTGTTTACCCAGGACCACTTCTTATCTGGGACATCTACTCTGTGAATAATATACCTCTGCAAAAATATAACCTGCCGATGGGAAATTGGTGCTCAGAAAGCCTGAGAATCAACCCATCTATTCAAATATCTCATGTGAGGTACCTGGCTTTGAAGTGCAGTGTTACTAGTGCTAAGCCTGCCCGTTTTGTGAAACAAATGGGTGCAGAAGGTACCTGGTGAGTGATTTGCCGTTTACCACCGTCTGTCATGAAGGGCCTTTTCTAATGTCTGGAGGTGGGACACGTGGGCAAGAAAGGAAGGAAAATAAAATGCTGGATGGGACTTACGGGATGTAAGTGTCCTTGCTCGCTGGTGTTGGCTGCTGAGAAGGTTGTGGAGCTGAGGTTACCCTCATGGACTGAACTTGGAAAAGCAGGTGAGGATTTCCATGGGAGAGGAGAACCAGCTCTGGGAAACTGTACTGCGGCAGTCATGTTTGCTGGTGAAAGAGAAAAGAACCTTATTCTTAGCCACTGGATGTGTTTCCAAAGGAGGATGAACAATTAAGACTTCATCAATACCTCATTTAAAATCTGAGCTGTTCATGCTCAACCTGTCAGTGACACATTACAAATCTTAAAAAAAAAAAGCTGGTTTTGGTTCTGGTAGATGCGGTCTAGCTGGAGTCTCTTACTATTGTGGTATGTTTTTGTTTACTCTGATAATCTTAATGGCATGGCTGCCACAAGTCAGGCATCGTTCAGGTGAGGAAATTGTAAAGAAAAGGAGGAATCACAAATAATCCAGCTCTATTTGAGCTGGATCAAATAATATTTCATAAAATGCTACACGTTACATCTTTAAGTATGTCCCTTTAAACCTCTCTGAATTTTCAGTAGGGATGCTGCAGCTGAGCTCCCTGATGCCCAGGAACTGCAGGATGATTAGACGATGCTACGCCCTCTCCCCCTTTGCCCAGGGGACAGAGTTAACCTTTCAGTTTGTCCATGCCTGAGCTTTAATAAAAACATTCATGAAGTTAATGCATTTGAATAGATTTTACCTAGTGAGTCCTAAGGAGCCTGTATTAGTGGTGTGCATGAGATGTCACACTGGACACGAACCTCTCTTGAGCTCCAGGATCTACATAGACATGTACTTCTCAGTTCAGCATCATCTCAAGCTTAAAAGTCCCAGTCCCCGCCTATGCTTTCATTTCTGCAGTGCTGTTTACAGTGACATACAAAATGATGCCCTGTTGGCCCAATTACATCTGGTATGAAATCAAATTACAATATCTCCATCATTCATGGCCAATTCAGCTCCAAAAAATGAATCTAAACCAACACAATGAAATGAAAAATGCTACTAATTTAAGTGATTGTATTAGTGCAGATTACAGCCTTTAGGTATTAACGTATTTGTTCTTACAGTGGACTTCTGTTTTTAGTGGTTGCTGGGAGACTCACATCTAAGGATAGCTGACACACAAATATTTAATTATGTAATAAATTATGTATAGTATATCTCAGAGCATGTATTGTTGGGTTTTTGTTTGGTTTTTTTTTTTTCAGTTCTGTCCTGCTCATAGTCAAGTGGCTTGATGACATGGAGAAATCAAATATCTCTGGAATCTTGATTTGGATTATCACTACTGCTAGTAATTTCTGTTTAAAGTATCAACTCTTCGGGGACAGATTTTCTCTCTCTACTGTGCCAAACACAATGAGGTCCTTGACCTGGAAAGGGAGACCTTTGGGAAGCTACCCCAATACAAATAAGTGTTAGGAATAATGTAATGACATTGCAGGGTGCAGAATGTGCTGTGAGGTCCCATTTTACCACCAAGGACTCCTGCGAGAGGGCTCTGGGCAGACTTGTGCACCGAGGCAAGTGGCACTGTGGCTCATCTCATCATAGCCAGCCTGCTCAGAGAGAGAAGCTGTCTCCTGCGCGTGATATTTTTTTTCTCACATGGTCAGTTTTCTGAAGAGGTAGGAATGGATGGGTGAACGTCCTTTTCTATTTTGCTTTCCTGTATTTCTTTTTAATTCCGGTGCTTGTCAACTGAAAAGATGGAACTCATTTGCAGATGTATATATTTTTCCTCTAAGTTCCTTTATCTTTCTGGCAGTTTTGACACCACTAAAAATTACATCCCAGAGAACTCATATACACTTAAGCTCTATCCTGAAATACACTGATCTGCCTCCTCCTTCTTCTGCAGATGAAAATAGTGATTTCAAAGGCTGAGGTCTTAACTGATACTATTAAGCAAACATTCCTCAACGGCAGCAAGGAAACTAAATCTAACAGAGATACAAACAGTGCTCTCTGCTGTACGCTGAAACATTATGCAATGACTATCACTGCCACGTGTTTATGTTTCCCATGATATCCTGAGTTTTGTTTCATGTGATGCTGTGTTATGTTATCAAATTCAATTATTATTATTAATAATAGTTGTTGTTATTATTTTATTTATTTATTTATTTATTTATTTATTTATTTATTTTACATTGAGGTCTATATAGCATGGTCTGGAAAAAAAAAAAGAAAAAGTGAGATGAAAACAGCAGAAGTGGCACTGACCACTGCATTTTTAATCTGTGTAACCATAAGATGCCTGGAAAAGTCCACCACTTCCTTGAGGAGAAAGAACTGGAAAAGGGGTCAGAGAAGATACTTTCTGATTGTAATATACAGCCCCCAAACTCTTGAAGTCAATATCTCATTTGAAAGCCTAGCCACATTTGAAATCAGGAAGCTGTTTGATCAGACTCGCTGAGGAACACTACCGTAACATGACACACAGCTTCCAAACCCATCAGAGAGGGAAAGTGGCTGGATGGACCATGACTTGAACATCAAGCCGTGATATGGGCAATGCAAGAGTTTAAGTTGTGGTTACAGTTCTGATTTTTGACACAGACATATACAACTCTGAACAGGTGGTATGAGGTATTTGGAGGGCTTCAGGCACTTGTATCATCTGTTGTCCCATTTCTCTGCTGCAGCACTGGGAACTTTGGTGTTCATACAAGAGTGCTGCAACTCATCTCTGGGTCTCTCCTCACTTGTGACAGATGTGGAGTTTTTCTCTTCTCTTTCTATCCCCAGAAAGCAATGAAAGGTGGGTGTGGAGAAATCAATCTCTTGTAGCAAAGCTGGACTTCGTCTGTTCCTGCACTCAGCTAGCAGAAGGGAAAATTCCATCAACGTCAATAAGGCTTTGCCTAGATTTCAGTGGAACTGCACAAGGAATAAGCACTGCTCACCACATGTGTTAGTAGAGGTTTATTGTGTTTGTCTTGGAGGTGCCAAGTAGCAGAGAGTCTTGAGAAGAGAAAATGAGGGGAAGCACATGTGTTTGCTGACCAGCTCCTGCAAAAGCATGGAGAGAGTGAGGGCACTGGGAAGGACTGTGCTGTCATGGGACTGGGAGATAGGAGATGCAGTTCTCCTCCCAGGTCTTCCAGTGATCCTGATTACCTTCTCATCTCTAGTCTCTCGTCTAGCTAGATAGTCAGTTTTCTGTTGTCTTGTCATATGTATGTATAGGACTGAGCAGAGAAAGCCTGGAGCATGGCAGGGTAGTACCGTCATAATGAAGATACAAAGACCAGAAGTGCTGAAGCAGGCCAGTTCTGAACAATATGTAATAATTTTTAGCCTGGAAATTTCTGAGATAAAAATGTCCAGGCTGTAGGACCACTCTGGAAAGGTATCCCCATATGCCCACCTTGATCTACCTGTTCTTAGCCCCTACCAGGAACAGGATCCAGGACTAGGTGGACTTTTGGTCTGACCTGGTGTGGCTGCTTTTATGTTCTTGTGTTTTGTTATGCTACTGTCCTGGTAGCGTATTTTCAAAATGTACTGGAGAGGAGGAGGTACTTTAAAGTCCAGTCATTCTTCACAGGTTACAGAATGAGACCCAGGGGAGGGTCAGAGGTTTAACAAGTAGAGATTGGCTTAACACAGACAATGAAGTCAGCAATATTCCTTACAAGATTGACTTATTAGCTGCATAAACCTTATTATCTTTCAACTAAATGGCTTTATATCTAATTTACTATCTGATAAAGGGTTAGCCTGAAAACCAGTACTCTTTTGTAGTTATTCAGCATGCTGCTTATGATTCTTGGCTTTTATTTATACTGTAGTTTATCATTCAAGTTGGTTGTTTGTCATAGACAAAAATGGGAAGATCATGTTCTTGCTTCAGCTTTGCTGTATTTTAAAAAGAAAGCAGGTGATGACATATTCTTCATTATTGATTTGATTGAGAAGAAGGGCAATTAGGCAACACATGCACTGACAGAGGGGAGTCTTATGGAAACAGGCCCTAACATGAGTTAGTGTGGTGTCATTCTCATAGTGTAATTGAGATTTTTGGGTATAAAAAAGAAGAGTCTGTTCCACAGAGAGGAACTTTGTTTTCTGACATTACAGTCTTTCTTCTGAGGTCAGTGTGGGATCTATATGCTTCATTTTGAGCATGGACCAAGTTCCACACTCAAGCCTGAAACCCCTGCCCTCCTACAGTGCAGACCCTGGGAGCCTTGCCTGCAGGGGGAATAGCTGGGGTGGTGCTGGCTCAGCTGAGCTACCACCACGTGCCATAGAGCGCCATCCTGTGATATCAGGCAGCTGGCATAGAGCGGGGAAGTGGGATGAGTTTCTTTCTTCAACTGCTCCATGCACGCAGCCAATCATTTTGGGTTTTGTAGGCAACTAATTATTGATGTCCTTTAGCTGGCAATATTAATGGAGAGTGTAGGTCAAGGAACACATTGTACATTATCTTGGTCACCTGTCCACACTCCCCTGCTGGAGGTTCCTGTCTGAAAAGATCAGGTTTCCTCATGCCCAATATCTTACTCACTGGGGGCGCTCACAGACAAGCGCATGTATGTCACCGTGTATCTCAGAGCCCCTTATGCCGCTGCCTGCTACCAGACGTCTCAACACCTTCCCATCTTATTGAGAGTCAGCAGAAATACATGACTGCTCATATCCTGCCATTTTTCTGCAAGGCTTGGCATTTTGGCTTAGAACAGCTCTCACCAAGGCTGGTACGTTTTGCATGAAAACAGGTGCGTTTTCCAGTGCTTTTACTCTGGGAGCAGCAAATAGGAACAGAAGGGAGGAGAAGACAGTTGGAGGTTTGTTATTTCTTGTATTGCCGTGACAGGATTCCTCAGAACTCATTTTGGAGATTAAACTTCCTGGAAAAGGAGTGTCCTTTACATGTATATATATGGATGCTATGAGGAGGCACTTATATGACTTCAGTTCTTCCATTATATGTCTTTTGAGTTACTGGCTTTTTAATCTTATTATCTGTAGGTCCTATGTTATTTTATTTCCTTATGAAAAGGGAACATAAAGAGAAAGGTGCTAATATCTCATGACCTAATTTAGCTGGAGCCATGCTCTTCTTCAGCATCACAACAACTACGTCAGTGGAGAATTCCCAGGCCTAGTGATTTGTCACTCCTATGTTTAGATTCCCAGTCATACCTATGTATATTGCACGTAACCAGTTCCACACCATCTTTCACAACAGTCTGGGTGGAATTACTCTCTATTCTGCTCAAGTCTTTTATCCTTTGAGCAAAGAAAAAGCCAGAAAACACTGAACCTCCCATAATTTTGGGTTGTTGTTGATTCACCTTTCTGACAGTGGCAGGTTGTACACACCTCTCTTCTCCAAAATGAAAACCAGATTACTTTTGACATTCTTGATCAGGTTTAGGAGTGAGCTAGATGCCAAGTTTTGTTCTTCTTGGTATTGTGCAATGCTTGTACAGAGCCCTCAAGCAGAACATTAAAAGCCTACACAACCTTAAGCTGAAAACTAGAGGTGTCTGTACAATGAGGCAGCAATTTTGAAGATTATGCCCTTGAACTTCAGTGTTCCTTTGTGGATGGGTCAGAAAGTTTTCATGTCCTTTTTCCCAGTACTGCAAGCCAGCTGGGTGCAAGCCAGATCCTGCCTAGAAGCTGTGCATCGTAGTATTAGCCTGGGCCAATAATTCCTGTCTAGTGACAAGGCATTTCAACTTGGGCTCAGTGCCATGTTAATGCAACTGGACTTAAACACATCTGTTTTCATGGAACATGCATAGAGCAGAAGTGAGATGGTGGGCATCTGCCCTGACAGCTGTGTCTTCTTCATGTTCATCTGAGGGTGTTACCCTGCATTGATTTTGCTTGCACTTTCCGACTGGTACAGAGAATTGCACCCAAATAATCTGAATTGAAGGATTCTGGCAGTAGAACTTTCCTTTCTCATAGTCAGATAAACAGAATGGTCCTGTCTTCTGCATTCTGCTCTGTTGATAGCTCAGACTCAGAGTATCTAAAAATATAGAGACTTTAAGGTATTTGAAGATATAGGTTGCATCAGTTTGTTCCCAAGCTCTTATGACTATGTCTTCCTCAAAATAAGTCTTCCTGTTGGGGGCTTTTCCATTAATTCTCCGTTCAAAGAAGAAACCATAATGATTTTTTTTCCTCCTCCACAGCTGTGCTTTTAGTATGCTGATGGAAAACATGTTGGAATTTTGGTTTATATTTTAGTTAGAAATAGATAAATCTGTTTATACCAGGTAGTGATTCAACTGGAATAGTCCTCACCACACCCAAAAGAAATGAAATGAGTAGTTATAAATATTCTCTTTAATCATGGAAAAGAACCTTGTATCCAAATTTATGCAGACTCCGTTAAAGACATGGCCAGGTTCTCCTTTCATCATCAACAGATTTGCTTTGTGTCTCTCAGTTAGCTTCCTTTAAGTTGCACCACTGGTTTATGCTAGAGTTACGGAGAGATCTTGCTCCCAGGCAGCTGAGGAAATGCTTCCCTTTTCCTCATTTTTTGTGTCTTTTGTTATTTCTCATATGAACTGCTATCATAAATATTTAGATGGAAATGGCTAATAGGAAAATTGTATGGTTTCTAAGTTCAATGAGCCATTAAATAGGTTCTAATAATCTCAATAAAAGTTTGGAATATTTAATAATGAGAAGCAGACATATAGGTTACTTGATTGCTACCAGACTCTCAGTAAATATTGTCAGTGTCTCATACACTGCGGGTTCCTCAAACACCCTCAAAGAAGTGCCTCTGGGGATTGGGGAGGGAATCGACCAAATCATGTATAAACAAAGTGCTGCTCAAGAGAACATAGCTCATTTTTTGGAAAATGCTGTTCACCACATGCTTTTTGTCATCACTGTGGAAGGTTTAGAGGTTTTCCAATAAGCAATTAGAGACCTAGTCAGATTTTGCGTTTATAATAATTTACACTTGTATCGCATGTAACAACATCATGGATTTCAGTGGCCTTTTCTAGAACTGACACTCTCACCAACTGGAAATTTGAGATGTACAGTCACCTTCTCCAAGGCAAAGCACCCGCCCCTCTAAGAGACCGGGGCAGAAGTTAGTTTATTCAAATTACATCAGGGCACAGAGCCAGGTGGGAAACTTTGATTAGCAGCATCTGCCTCTAGAGCCCTTCTCTTCTATGACTATAGAGTGAATTTAGGAATTGCTTAATTAGGTTATTGAAAATTAGATAAAGTTAGGGTCCTAATGCACATTGCAGGTCTCCCTGTTTGCTCTATGCAGTGCAAACAATGAAATATTTATCGGGCTGGGTGAAGCTAGTCAGAGGCCTGAGATATGTTTCTGCACAAAGTTCCTTGAATAAATGTGAAGTGAATGCGTTCTATACCTTGGTCTGTGAGATACCGGCTAAAATGTTTTTCTAACAGGGTGTCTGGTTATGCCCACATTGGATGTTGGATCTTGTGGCCTCTGAAAGGTGGCAGCAAAATGCCTCCAAGTACAGAGACCCCCGCGCTTATTGCATGTTCTCTGGATATCCCTTTCTGCCAGGCAGGACCACGTCTGTCCATCTTTACAGCCATTTACGATATTTGATGAGGTAGATCAGAGCTTCAGGTGGTACAGCTGCAGGAAGCAATAAACTAGTTACACATTCTCCTACCTTGTGCTAACTAGATAAGAGGTGCTCACGTGAGCTGCGTCGTGCGGCTTTTAAGTTTGCACTGGAGGAAGAGGGAGGGCGGGGAAAGGAGAGGTGCTTTATCTGCCCTACACCTTCCTTGCCCTTATCTCCCTGTGAAAATGACAGATGAAGTTACTACGCCTGTAATCCCTGCTGATGGAACAGAAAAAAGAATGAACGCTGTTTCCAAAACATTTGCAGCAGGGTTGCATAATCTTCCTGCGATTTGCAGAGACCTCACTGGCTCCACCTGGCCAGCTGTTCGTGCAGCTGTAGTTCTTCTTGGAGCTCTGGCCATGCCCACCTGGATTTCCTCCGACTTAGCAGGTGGCACCTGCCATTAAGCAACATTGCTCCTATGTCGTTTGACTTACTGCATATGGATGCACACACCTTGTGTAGGGTGGGACAGTTATCCCTCTGAAGACATTCATTTTTGGGGTTTGTGCGTCATGTTAGCGTTAAACAGCTGGTGAGTTAGATCTCCTGTCCCTCAGACCACTATTTATTTAATTGTTTCTTGGCGTTTTCTATATCTGATGAATCTGCCCTCTATCCACTTTAAATTTATATTACATTAGCTACTCAGTGTGGGAACTGATTCTTGGTTGTGTCTTACATCGATTAAGAGGACTCTGGGGAACAAAACCTGTAGATGTTACCTTGATAATAACTACACTTGCGTTTCATGGCATGAATACACGTGTAATTTGGTACATCTTGTATATTTTAGAAGCATAAGCACTGCCATTAAGGTCGGTGATGGACACTCAAACCTGTTGATCAGCTTCAACTTGGTAAAAAAAAAAAATGATCAAGCATCTTCTGACCTTATTTACAGTGATTTAACTCCAGTGGCATTAGTGAAAGTACACTGCTGGAGAGAACAACCACGGTTAGACTGAGTAACTAGTATGATGCATTGCCCTTTCAGACAGCTTGGGGTTCTTCACAAATGGCGAGTCCTATATCTGCCCAGAGTTTATGCCACGTTTAGGCCCTTGTCAAGGAATCTGACCTGTGCGGGAAGTCTTTCACGCTTGCACAAAATTCCATTAACAGCAGGGGCCCATCCAGACAGCAGGATCCACATGCATCCAGCTAAAGGGTGGTGACACACATATGTATGTGTGTATATATATATATATATGTATATATATGTTTTTATAACTAAAACCCAGGCATTAGTCACAAAAATATTTTGTTTCCAGGTTGGAAGGAAGCTGCTTTCACACATTACTCTGCGGCGCTTCAAGATAATTCCGAGTCTCTTATCAAGCCGATGGCACTAAGATAGTGGTGGGGCAGACGGAAATCACGTGCCTGGAGTTTTGCCAGAGCCACAGAATCACACGCTTGGTTCTTTCTAAAAGTGCTTGTGGTCTTTGGCACCTTGTACCATTAAGGCTGTAATTGCCATTAGGATGGTGCTCGCTTTTCACTGCCAACTATGAAATAGGTGGAAGTTTCTTTTTTTTTTTGCCTTCTTTAACATTCACATGGCTGGAAATTAAGCAGAGATTGCCCTTCTGTTTCCCGGTCCCATGCAAACAGCTGCTCTGTGGCGGAGGGCATCAGTGCCTGTATTTTCTCATTTCTTTCAGGGTAAGAAATCTGTCTTCAAGACCTGCTTTTGAGGACCCAATCAAAGGGAAGAAACCAAAGAAAAACCTTTATCGGCAGCACCGAACTCCTGTGTGCTAATTAACTGATAGGCAAATGAGGTGGGGACTGTCCTCTGTACCCTCCTTTAATTAGTTGGCGGTGGACACCTGAGATTCTTCTGCATCATGGTAACAAGTGGAAAAATGTAGCGGAAAAAGGAGCGTATTTTCTGTGCCGACTTGTAAATGTGGCAGGCTCACAAAGGTCTGACTCGCTTGCAAAGCCTCTGCTACTCCAGCAGCAGTTCAGCGAAGCTGGGCTGTTAGTAGTGAGCGGAATTATTTGCAGCATGTGTATACCCATGCATGTCTCTGTAGTCCTCCATCTGGGCTGCCAAGGTCTTTTCCTTGCAACGCCTCTTGCTCTGTAGTTATAATAATAACCTCATGGCGTAGCTTTAGCTGGCACCTTGCTCATGACTGTTAGGCAGGGCACTGCTTGAAATTAGATACAACAGGCCAGCTTTCAAAGAGTGAATGCTGAGCCTGCAATTGCGAATTCAAGTCTGCGAAACCACAGATGCAGCATGGTTAGAATGGTTTCTCAGAGGTGTGCTGCAGCAGAGTGTGGCCGGGCGTGATGACTGATGTGTGGGGAAGGTAAACTTGTACCTCTGGCTCTTCATTTGTGGTCTCAGGTTGTGATCAGACATGTTATTCCAGATAGAACTGAACCAGAGTAAGAGGTTATTGTCCCCGTCTGCTTGTCATGATCATCCTCACTGCGCTGGGTACTCCCATCCCCTTACCTCCTGGAATAACTGCTTATGTAGCCGCTTCCTACCCTGAGCTTCCCTCCCCCCAGAATAATGATGTGGGTTTAAACTTAATAATGTAAACAATATTTATTTATTTATTTATTTATCTATCTATTGATTGATTTTCTGAACAGGGTGTTTTTGGTAGAGGTAGTTTAAGGCTGGGCTACACCAGTGGCTTGGTGAGATGGGTTACACCAATTTACTGTCACAAAGTGAGGACAGCCCCACTTTTGCCACTCACATGGCCAGACGCTCCTGTTGTTTCTCTTGTACAAGGCTCAGGTGCTTGTCACATCCATGCGTGAACTTTTTGCTAAGTGAATGAGCTGAATCAGCTCTCCAGAAAGGTTAGGTGAGCACCAGAACTGGTGGAGGAATGGACTGGACTGTGCAGTTGGTGCAGAGAGAAGGAGAAAGGAGCATGATCATTTGCTGACAGCACATGGCCAGGGATGTGGCCAGATGAGGCAAGCCTGGGATCTGTAGGGAGCAACCCTTGCATAGTTGCACTGCTAGATCTGGAGGTTTGATAACTTCAGGACATGGGACGAGACTGATGATGAGTTGACAACCCCCCCACTAAGGCTAGTGGATGCCCAACTCCTTATTAGAAGTGTTCAGTAAGACAGAGGTCTCTAAATACAGCCTTCTGAGAAACCAGTCAGGAGTTTGTGGCTTCTCTAGGCTGCAGCTGGAAACAACATCTGCATTTTGAAACATGTGAAGGACATGTTTGGTGAAAGCTCTTGAGCATGCTTGGTTGGAGGGATGCTTCGAGAGTGCCTGTTTCTTTGAGGGTCTGGTGGGATGAGGAAACATGGTTACTGCTGATCCCTGCTTGGGTCTTCTCTGAAAGCCAGGTCAGAGTGGCTTGGCAGGCAGCTGATCCACTGAACTGCAAATATGAACTGCCCTGCAAGTGGTGATGAGCATGAAAAGGTGGAACAGTAACTATGGGATTTAACTGCAGTATTTAGATTTGTTTGCCTGCTTGTGCCCTGCATCTTCAGGCTCCCCAGGCTCCTCTAAGAGAGTGAAGAGCTGGTCTGTGGACTGTGCAACACACCTCTTAGGGCAGATGTACACCCATGTGCCACTGAGGGGTAGATAAATACCTTTGCTCATAAGTGTGGGTAAATGAGAGAACTAAGTTCTGATTTCCCTTGATTTTCAACTCAGGCATGTCTTTGTGACCCAGCCTGCTCCTATTCATACAGATAAATGCCAGCTCAGCAGTGATAAACACTATGATTTCTCACTCCCCCTGGTGCTTAACCTGGCCCATTTTGTTACAAGTGATGAGGCCATTAACTCACCAACTCCAAACAGAACTAAGAAGGAATTAAATGCTGTGGGGAAGATTTGTTCAGTGGCGTTTTAACTTGCTCTGTTCCTGAGGGCAAGATCCATAAGCCTTTTGGTTGTAGCCAGTGACCTGTTCAAATAAACCCTGACCCTGGAGACTTCACTGATGGATGCATTGTGCAATTTCACCCACTCTTGCCACCAGACTTCTCAGTCATCTCTCATATAGTCACACCCTTTGTAGAAGCTGAGAGCTACTATAGCTATAAAACACGAGGAGTAATGGAGCTCATCCCTAATTGAAATGAACACCTCAGATTATATGTTGGAGCTTCCTGTTTTATTAGAGGCTGTCCCCTCCCCCTGTGTTGTCATCGGAGAGGTTACACCACGGATTTGCGACTTCCCGAAATAATAAGGGCCTTCTGGTGGAGAGACCTAGGCTGGAGGAGCAAGAAGCCTGAGAAACTCGACATCCCGAATACCCCATCTCCCACACAACCAGGGTGTGTGCAAGCCTGGAGCATCTCCGCAGTGGGAAGTGGTGATAGGGTGGTCCTGTTTCACAGCCCAGCCGGTGTGGAGCTGTCTGTCTCTGTGGGATCCCTTCAGCCCTGTTATGAAGGAGCTGGGGTTTTGCTGATCCCTGCCCAAGATCATCGCCTACAAGCCAGCCTGGTGGAGAACGCTCTTGGCCCTGCCAACCCCATGGCTGCCAATGCAGCTGTAACCCCAAACCCGACAGCCCAGAGAGGGATGTGGCTCCTGCTCATGGCTCGGCTCTCTGCCTACTGTGCTGTTTTGGGAGAGGGGCAGCCGAGAGCCCAGCAGCAGAGCAGTCCCCATCCAAAATATTCTGCTTCCTTCGTTTTCCAGCTTTTCTCTCCCTTGCAGACCACTGCTGAGCCAGTTTTCCTAAAAGGGTCCTGACACCCCTCCCAGCTGTTCTGGCCTCCCCTCGCCCTCTGCACTTGTGTGGGGGCCCGTGGCTCTGCGGGGGACCTGTGCACACAAGCTCCGGTAGACGGCCCCTGAGCATCCCGGGGAAGGAGAGCCACCTCCCCACTTCTGCCAGATGCATATAAGTCCTGGCAGGATTTATTTTGCCCCACTTTTGTAATTAAAATGTGTTAAAGAGGATGTGCAAGCTCCTTGCTTTTTGTGGAAAGACTTGGCTTTTTTCGTGGGTCCACGCTGGGGGCTGTGTATAGGAAAGCAGAGGGGAATCTGCTCTGATCTCACATTTGGCTTTCACCAACTTCTCTCCAGAGACAACCAAAATCTTGGCTAACAGGGGCTTTAAGAAAGCTTGAAGGTCTGTGAAAACGCTCTACAGAACAGGGTGTGTAGAGAGGTGATGCAGGGGCTCTCAGCTTCTCATCTGAACTTTGTACCTGAACCTAAATTTTGGCCTTAGGTTCAGTGTGCCCACCTGTGAAGTGGGTCTAGGGAGGCTACAGGTGGGTGCCACCAGCTCAGCTTGATCCCACTTCCACAGCTTAGCTTGTAGGAGATGTTGGGAGAGCCCTTCATCAAGCGAAAGGCCAGGCTGTCTCTGTCTCTGTAGGTTAAGATGCTTGCTGACTCATAGCAGCAGAGGTGGGAAGGTGACCTCCAGCAGGGACAGTCTTCAGCTGGCAACAGGCCTCCACAAAACGAATGTCTCTCCATGGCATATAATTTTGCTGTTTCTTTGCAGTGACGTAGGCATGACTGGTGTGATGCTTGCAAATTAGTTTCAGTCCCTGACTTAAAAACACCAGGGAAGCATTAGGTAATGAAGGCTACACAGCCTCCACGCGTCCTCTGGGTGGGTGAAAAAGAGACCCTTGTGTTTCCTCGCACTGTGATCAATGCCATTCAGAGGGTTCTAATGAGTTACACAGAAAGAGGAGCAAAGCAAGAAAAAAGGCAATCCTTGCCCTCCGGTGAAAGGAGAGCCATAACAGCTCCCTGTATCTAGATAGTCAGGACTGGAGAAGAAAATGGCCTCACCCATAATTTATGGCTCACTGTATAGCCACACAAGCTTTGCTGCTTGCAAATACGACCCTTAGTGGGTTATTAACCTGAGTCTCAAGAGGCTCACGTTAACACATCCATCCTCCTGTTAATTAATTAGCTGAAATATGCATGCCTTCCTCTGACGCTAGCTTGCAAAGGGTAACATGAATTTTGATTGTACTTAATCCCATGGGAAATACAACAGACGCTCACACTGTGTAAATATGGACGGGCAGCTTAGGAACCTCTGTGATCCAACAGGATCTGATCACAAGCGCTGGTGTCTGGCAATCTGCAAAAATATTTCGACACAGAGCTGCCGTGGTATTGAAAATAAAGTGGTGTTTGTTTTGTCGTAGGTTTGTTTTTGGCAGGAATGGAAGCAGTTTTATTACTAATGCCAGGCAGGCAGTCATTTTACCGAGGCATTATCAATACGCTTTTCGAACTTTCTTTGTGAAAGAGATATAAATTTATTTGCACCCAGAAGGCTGCCATCTACAAAGCTGCTATAAAGCTTTGGCGGTGAATAGCTGACTTCGAATGTCCTGCTACACACCTTTCCCAAACATTTGATACGCAGCAGGTGAATGCGAAAAGCTTATCAGTCCAACCCAGCGTTATTTCCTGTCATAACTTTGCACAACAAAGGAAGTTTCTGTCCTTGCTGAGCTTTGGTGTTGCGATATGTACTGAGGTTCCTTCAGAGAAACCACTTTAATCCTTGGGAAGCCGAAATCACAGAGAAGGGGACGGGGATATTGCTCCTGCTAACTGCAATTTTATCAGCACCCAACCGTATCAAAGTGCGTGGCGGCGACACGGGAGGCAGCCGCGGGAGATGGGGGGATGCTCACCCAGGCTTCTGCTTCAGCAGAATAAAAAGAGAGCCGGGGCCACATTTCCAGTGTTACATTTCAGTATCCTAATGCAATAAAACAGGAAACAAAAAGAAAGGCTGGGATTTATATTTAAACTTATTTGATTAGAACTTCTTTTATGACATCTTAGGGAGAGATCTCTTGGACAGTGTTGAGATGTTTGGTTTTTTGAGGAGGAGGAAGGGATGATGCATTGGCCACTATGCCACCAGAGTCATTTTCTGCCTTATGAAACTGCTGGGGCTTCACAGCGTCAGCAGTTGGGCTCCGTAGCGCCCTGTGTATTTGGCATTGGCACAGCAGGGAGGAACAAACTCATCCATCTGAAGTGGACTTGAGATCTGCTGCTTTTGCATGAATGGCCAGTGCAGAAAGAGATTTGGACTTCATGTGTTTTCATGCTAATGCAAATGCTCTTGCTGAACTTGTCAGCCTTCAGATCTGCCCTGTTCCCTGCCTGAAGTGCTACTGGGGGTGACAGAAGGAGATCTGCTCCTCCTCTTCCCCACCAGCCCCATCTGATGAGGGGAGAGCACAGTGTTGTCCAACCCCACTTCTGACCAGAGTCTGGGAGGAGATGGTGAGATGGCATCCATCTCAAATGGATGAGCAGTGGCATCAGCCTGCGTGGCAAGGACTAATCGAAGCATGTTTGCCCTTGGCTGTTCCTTGCGTGAAGTGCTCTGGCTCCTGTCCCGAGGAGCTGAGAGTGCTGAGGCCCTGATCCTGCCCTGTGCATGCTGGGACACCCTCCATCAGAGAGAAGAGCAGCCGAGGGAGCACAGCGTCCATGGGCCAAGTACGGTCTGCACATTGTTTCAGCTGTGGTGGAGGAGAAGAGATGGAAAAAGAAGGGAAAACAGATTCTCTGCAGATGCCTTACACGTGAAGTGTGAAGCAAAATAAAAATGCTCAGCATTAATGAGCATAAACATGAATTTAAACAAATATATTTCTTTAAAATGTCAAGGGTGTGAGGTGAGTCGACTTTGCTGAGTATTAGGCAAAATTCAGAAAATTTTGACTGAAGGAAGGCTCTGAAAGAAATAGAGTCACACGCTATTTGAGTGTGCATCCATGTATATGTCCACACGTGCATATGTACCTGTCCACTCCAACTGTCTTTAAGATGTGGTGCCTTATGCAAGTGTAGAAGGAAGCGCGATCTGCAAGGGATTTTATTCTTTCAAATGAAGTCAGTGAGAGAGCGTGTGCTAAATGGAGGTTTGTCTACATAAACAAATCGTTCCAATTTAACTAAATTGGTTACTAAATTAATTTAGTTAAATCAGTGCAACCCCTTTAGTAGCTAACATTGATTCAGCTTAATTGAGTTTGTTCCCAAATTAAGCTAAATCAGCATAAAGCGCTCATCAGCCAATCTGAGCATTCACATTGAGAGCTGGCAATTTCTACATGTAAGCCAGGTGAGCTGGGGGAATATCCCGATATCCCTAGTGTCCCCATATGTTCCGATGGTGCAGTGACTGCTGCTCTGTCCTCTGCTCTGTGGAGGTGACATGGGGGTGGCCGCCTCGAGGAAGGTGGCATCAGCAGCTTGACTTGCTCTTGGCCTTAAACAAGGCTCTTGACAGGCAACTTTGTAATTTCATTAGAGGCCAGTTTCACTTGGGAGTTTCTTCCATGATGATTATGTGCCAAGCGAATGACAAAAGTATTTATTGCAAGCCATCGGTAGTGGATTTCAATCAGACCAACACGGTCACAGCTTAAAATACTCTAAAACCATTTGTTTTCAATGAGAAAGCAGCACAAATTCCCTTCTTCTTCTTTTGATCCGGAAAGTCAATCTCTTAAAATTGTGGGCTGACAATCTCTCCTTCATGTTCAAGGAAATATAAAGCATTGCTTAAAAAAAGAGATGCAAAGTGCAGACAGAGTTGGCTTTTCACTGTGTTATTTCCTCCAGAAGTTTTTCTTGGATATTGCCTCAGTATATATTAATAATGGGACAATATTTCTTTATGGGGTGTATAATTCAATTAAACATATTAACGAGACAGTTGCTTTAAAGCAAACATATTCTTCACATCCACTGTCAGAAGAGAAAATGTTTTGCTTTGCAGATGAATCTGATACATGTTAGCCAGAAGTTGACTGTTAACCAAGGTAGCATAAAAGTTACTGTCAATGGTACTGGAAAACAAGGAAAAAAAGATTCCCTTCATATTCCCTTAGAAATATTGATTCATTGTGTTGGCTTTAAGACAGAGTACTACAATTCAGCAGATAGGGTGAGTGGATGAGCCTGTAATAGGTTACGCTTCAAACAAGTATTCCCACTTCCATCTTTTTTTTTTAAAAGTAAAGTAGGATTTCTGTCTGACAGGTCAGACTGGAAGTGAAAGAAGAGATCAGCGAAGGGGGACTCAGCTCTGCTTTTACACCAAAGGCTTCCTGGTCTTTTATAGCAGGAAAGTCTTTAAGACTTTGAGGACTTCAAGCGATCACGAAGGCAGGAGAGCAGCAAAACTGCCTCTTCAAGGGCCCCCTAAAAGGTTTCACGTCAGGCACGTGTTGTGGACAACAGAAGGTCCTTGTTTAGTAATGAATAAAAGGCCAGCAGTTTTGCTTCTCTGCAGCCAGATTTTTAAGCCATAATTGGATCTTGTAACACTGCCAAGGTAAAGGCAGAGGGCCACGACAGGGAAGCCTGACACTGCAAGTGAACTGAAACTAAATATAGTTCTCATGCAGTTTAAAAAAACACACATCAAAGCCCCGAGCACCCGGCCCCATCCGAGACTCTTGCGATGGAACAAAATGAGAAAACGACCATGATAACATATGTATTTTACTGCAGAGCTACAGGCAGGCAAATGAAATAATCTGAGACCGGCTTCGCCTGGTTGTGATTAAAGATCATTACACGCCGAGCAATCCGAGACAGCATCCAACACCCGGCTGCCGAGGGAGCTGCCGGGCAGAGGGATTGGGGCCAGCCCCGCGTGGGCTCTGGGGCAGTGGGGTGCTGAGCGGGACCATCCTCGGCAAGGAGCTGCCGTGCGTGCCTCTGCCGGCACATCAAATCGATTTGGCGTTGCAGGGTGAGACTGTATCTGTCCCCCCACAATAACAGACCTGCTTCACGCAGGCTGTTTCGATTGCTGGGTATTACGTTGAAAAGCAGTCGCCCCTTTCCAAAGGACAGACCTGCGACGCGCAAGTCTCCTGGAGGGCTGCAGTGCCAGCCCCGAGACGGCGTGGGTCTCGCCGCGCTACCAGTGATTTGTCTGGGTGTGCTGGGTATTTGGGAAGTCATCCCAAAGCACACAGTGTCTGTAGCAAACTCAAGTGGTGTTTTCAAAAGGCAGAGTGCTGCGAATATGGACTTGGTTATCTTGGTTATCATCTACCAGTGATCTAAGATCCCAGATAAAGACTATTGATGGGTAAGAACAGATGGGAGCAGTGTCAGAGAGAGGGTTATTTTTTGCCTTAGGGTAAAGGGCTGGGCTGATATTCCTTCTAGCCCGACACACTACAAAGTTTAGATGCCAACTGTCATGCCCTCTAAGGCCAGATTTATTCAGAGTTGGGAATTTGGTCGGCACCGTTGTTCAGACAAGGAGTTATCTGGCAGATTGGAGTTGGGTTGAGGCTCAGATAGCCCTTCCCCTCACTCAGATGACATACATTCCTCAGTTTGGTATGCACCACAAAAGTGGAAACAAAAGACAAAATGGAAATGAACATCCTAGATATTTTCCAGCGTGGGAAAGCAAAACCATTAGAAGTGGGAAGCTTTCACAGTGTTTTGCATTCAAATTGTGCCTTTTATCCTAAGAGATCAAGTACTTCACACGTAACTACAATCAGCACCCTGCTCAGTGCAGCCATTGCTGGGGTGGAGCACAGGAGAGGAAGATTAAATACATCTAAAGACAAAGGGGCAAAAATGCTCACAGGAAAAGTGAGCATCTATAAACCACCATGAAAGCAATTGCATCTAGAAAACCTACGGAAGGTACAGGCTGTGCGGATCACCTTAATCTATTGAAGTGGAGAACAGGACTGAATTGAATCCAGTGGGAACTGCTGTAGATATTTTCCCTGCTATTAAGGCTTCCAAACCCTCTTCCAAGAGATGCGGTAGATTTATACTGCACGTGAAATGTCTGTCTGGCCAGAAGGAATTGCACGCTTGACTTCTGAGGAGAAACACTAAGGAAATAGAGTTTTCATGAAGAAAGCATCTGTTGGCTTTCATTCTTCCCTTTCATGGGAAAAAAATGTGTTATGAAAAAATGAGGTTTTCCTCATATAGTCAATGAGGAGCTACTGGCCCTTTAGCCCACTCCTTCTCTCTAATGTACAAGGGGATTCCACAGTCATGCTGCTGTTAAATCAGTTGGTGTTTCACACAGGACGAAGCCTATATGTGGGGGTCTGTCCAAGAAATCATATAGCGGCATTGTCCATCTGGTGCAATACAGGATTTCCAGCTTTTCAGCAACCTGCATGCTAAACCCAGACTTTTTTTTTTTTAGTCTTTGTATATGTGTGTGTCTTCCATTTATCCCATGTGCAGATTTTTGGAGAGCAAGCCCTTCCTACATCCCTTCAAGTCTTACCAAATATACTTCGTACCATTTAGGTCTATCAAACTTTTATCCATTTTAATCCAAAAAGAAAATAATAAATGCAATAACACACAGCAGCAGACCTGTAAGCCTTAATGGCAGTCTGGTGGGGCACACCACGGGACTTGAGGAATAGTATGGAAGGTATGGAAGGATGTCATTTGTGATGCAGGAGGTACAAGGGAGGAGAAGGGAAGCACTGAGTACCAAGCGCTGGTGTTCGTGAAGGAACAGGAGAGACACTAGTTGAACATTTCTGGTAAAGGAAGAAAAACAGGGAAAATTATAGTGGGCTTTGAACCTGATATTGATCAACTCATTGGGACAGGTAGTGGATAGTTTTTTCTGAGCAACAGGAAGACACATCAGTAGGACGGCTCTTTTTAGTAGTAAGACATGATACTTGCTTTGATACCTCCACCCAAAGCAACACAGCTAGATATAGACGGGTTGTTGTGTTCCTGAATGTGATGAAGATGATGTTGTTTCAGAAAGTGGGAGGAAATGGGCAGGGGAGCAGCTACTTTAAACCCATTTCTGACTAACAGAGAAGAACAGCCTGAGAATCTAAAGGTTGGGTGGTAATTTGGATGAAAGCAAGCATGAAATGATAAAGTTCATTACTCCAAGGGAAAAAGCTAGACCAGCAGCGTATAGATAATGACTCCAAAAAAGTAGACTTCGGCAAACTTGGGGAACTGGTAAGTAAGGTCTCTGAGGAAAATAATCTCAGGGATAAAGGAATGCAGGAAAACTGGCAGTTACTAAGCCTATTTTAAAGGCAAATGCCTCTGATGCAGAAGACAGATTGGAAACAGAGTGAGAGACCTGTATAATTGCCTCGGGAGCTCTTCAAAGACCTGAAAATGAAAAAGACTTGACAAATGGAGAATGCAGAGACCCCAAGCAGAGTTTCCACTGGATTTCTTTCCTTACCACAAGGTGAAGTTAAAAAGGGAGCAGGCCAGAGACCAACTTGGAAGAGTCCTGGCTGAGTGCTGCAGCAGAGGGGGCTGCCGTGGGACGTTGTGTGTTGTATGGGAGAGGGTGCTGCAGGAGGGAGAAGTTGGTGGGTTTATGCATGAGTGTGGCTGGGAGTGAAAGGAGATACGAGCGACCTGAAGGTGTGGTGATACTGTAGCATCCAGAGACCATAATGAGCACCTTGTGAGATTGGCAGAGCCCTGCCGCTTTTGTCAGTCTAGTGGGATAATGAACTTTGTTTTCCCCTTTGTCTTTGTGGCCCAGCTTTTGTCCTTGAAATAGGCAATATGCTAAAAGGGGGTCTTAATGCAAATTGGAGATAGAAAGGTGATTTCCCATGTTTGCTGCAGTTACGAGAGCCAGATCAGTAGAACAGACTGATTTGCAGACTCTATCTGTTAGAAATCTCTGGCTTTTGGATGAAGAACTGACTCTGCAGCGCTGCACACAGGGGCAAGCCAAGGACATTCATCTCTGCAGCCCATCCTTCCGGGGACACAGAAACTGCAGTAGCTCTGCAGCCTCTTCCCTGGAAGTCCAATGGGATCACTGCTGGTGCCAGAGGATGGCAACTGAGGGTTTTCCATAGGAGAAGATGGTGTGGCCGTTCAGACACTTGGCATGGCCCATGCGGCATGAGGAGTTGAGGCCGTAGCTGGTGGAGAGCAAGGTGAGGCTTCCTGCCAGGGAGTCATTGCAGCGTGAGCAGGAGCTCTGGGATGCAGGGCTGAGTGGCAAGACACTGTAGAGAGACTGCTGGAGGCCAGGGGATGGGAGCAGAGGCTTTTCCAGGAGAGGCTGAGGGACCCTTTCTGCCACTTGAGGTAGGGGGCCAGAGCAGTTGTACCTGCTGTTCCTTCTCTGTCTGACCCTACAGCTGAGCAAGCGGCTTTCTGCCTGCCTGCCCTCACCTTCCCTGGGGAACGAAGACATAGAGGAGCCCTATCAGGCCAGGAGAAGGCAGTCTCTTTCTTCTTTGCCCCCATCCCAGCATCCCTCTGAGGGACTCCTGTCCCAGCAGCACGGTGTGGAATGCTACTGTTGGCACACCTTCTGCACGGCAGTGGGTAGGTCCATCCGTGCTTTAATTAAAGCTATTATTAATGCTGTTATGCTTAAAGGTCTCCTCAAACTGAAGGGTGATCGCAGTTCCCTAAGGAGTGGTCGGAGCCCTCCTAATTGGGATGGTGACCCACCAACCTTCACAGGTCTGCAGGGTTATCCTACACTAAGCCCTCCCGGTGGGGACAGGGACTTGCCAGCACATACAGGGCTGCAGTGATAGAGGAGATACCACAGGGACCGAAGGAGCCCAAACTCGTCCTTTCACTGCCATCAGGCTTGTGTTTAAAGCTGGTGTTTTACATTCCAGTATCAACTGCTTAATTGCTAATGAATTTTCCTGATGGAGTTATGGCCCTGTGCATGTACATGGGGAATCAGGATGGTCAGATGAAGTGTGAAAGTGAAAAAGAGGCGAAGGGAAGGATGAGTAAGAAAGGCCAAGTCAACGCTGGCTGTCAGAGGGAGGGTGGGGTAGGTCACACTGTGAACCAGGGGGGAGTCCCATGTCCAGGACTTACAGCCAGCCATACTATCTTTCCACATATTAAATCTCCACATCTGGCAGAGCAGAACCCTTTTTTCCAGACCACAGCCCTCAGGAATCTGTTGAGAAATCCTTGGGTCTTTCTCAATGAGGATTTACACCAGGAGGTAAATCTGTAGAGGCATAAGCATCATAGAGGCATAACCATAGTCATCCTACTAGTAGGATATTCCGTCTGGGTATCTTGTGGAAGAGTAGAATTGCTTTCATTTCTGATGCTTTGCAAGTTGCATATGACATTATGCCATTGAATATACAAGTGTTAAATGATAATGAGCTGTTTATTCATTACCTGCATCCCTTGATTCTTGGCTGATTTCCACCTGGCCTTCAGGAGAGCTCTATATTGATCAGGGGGTGTATGCTCTGCAAGCTTTATACCACAGGTCACTCATTTTAAGGACAGCAGACCTCGGTGCTCTTTGAAACTGCGACTAATATGCTTGACTTCAGGGTGTTAAAGATATGGTATTAGGAACATGTTTTTTGTACACCAACACCCAATTCTTTTCTTCTCAATGATGTTTCTTACTTGGCAAGCAAGAGCTTAAGAGTGTACACTGTAAATAATCTTTGGAAACTTTAAATGGCTACAGTCAGTCATCTTGTGACTAGTAATTTCCTAAATATATTAGCTGCTGAGAAATAAGTTTCTAGCAACAGTTGTAGGGGTGAGAGCCTTGAAAGTCTAAACCCAGAAGGCCCTGACCTCAATAAGCAAACACAGAAAGTCCCGGTAAGCAAGTAAAATGCCACCTATGTGTGCAAGACCAAATGGATATGAGAAATTCCTGTGGGCCATCTCCCAGCCTGCCTTTCCCCAGTACACAGGTGAAGGCAGCCAGCAGAGGTGTAAGAGCAGCCCCAAGCCCCATTCCAGGTGAGAGTTTGGGAGGGCAGGCAGAACCACCACCACAGCGGGCAGCACCACTGTCACTGCACCACTTCAGGCAAGACTTTTGGTCCTCATTTATTAATAAGCAGGTAATAAGTTTGAACAAAATCTTGACTAAATCACTTGAAATTTTATGAATAAAATTCCTGAGGAGGTTCAAGACAGGAGCTCTGACAAACTTTACAGAACCTAGTTCTACTGCAAAATACATTGTTGGCTTGATTGAATTGATTGAAGCAAAACCTTTTTTTTTTTAATGAAACTGAACTTCAAACTCAATATTAATTTCCATTGCTGTTTTCTCTACCCAGTGGTATGCTTGATATATCCCATTTGTTTTCACTCAATCAGCTAGTATTAATGGCAATAGAATTCAAATGCACAAAGGCTTTTGTTATTGAATTTCAATTGGAATCTTTTAGGCAGACATAATAAGAACTTGTCACTGTGTGTTAAATAGTTTTGCTTGTTATGGTTTCAAATGGAATAAAGGACTGATGCAGATCCCTCAAGCTGACAAAATTTGAGACTTCCACATCAAGAAAAGACAGATTTTGCAATGTCTTGGTGAATGCAAAACTCCTCTTTGAACCAAAGGCCATCTAAACAGAGGAACCTGAAGTATGGTGATGGCAGCGTGTTGGCAGGGAATGCACAAATGAAACTTTTGCTAGAAGCAAAAAACCCAGCAAGCGATAATTTGCTGCACACTTTGAATAATGAATGCTTGAAGTCTGAAATGCTCTGTGTATTTTCTTCCTGTTTTGAGGATTGGGGTCAGGGAATATCCAGTTGTCCTTTCCTTGAGTCATGAAAAAGACTGCAACCCAAGACCCATTCTTTTTTTAAACCTTGAGTACTTACAGCACAAGATACAGGATTACCCGTTTTAGTCCATAGATACGAAAGATCCTAAGTATTTTGTGGACTATGCGGTTGAGAGAAGCAAAGTGTCTCTCACACTTTTTGCTACATCTGTACTCTGCATTTTGCATAGCCATTGATGTAAAAGACATAGGACTTCCCAGCTGTCCAGAGAGCATCTCCAAGACTTTTGCTTAGCTAAGAGTGAGAGCAGAGGCTTTTGGAAGAATAATAAATGCCTAGAACAGGACATCTGGGGTCATCTAGTACAAACTTCTGCAAGCGGAGCCGATGCTGAATTGTTTGTGTTTAATTCAAAAGTCAGGAGCTGTTCAAGTTCAAAACATTTCCCGACTCTGTGATAAACTACAAGCAATGAGTACAAAAGGCCAAAGTCTGAAGTTAGCTCTTTTATTGTATACCTGTGAACCTGTGCAAGCCTCTTAATAAACAATGTATGTGTTACTACTTTATTGCTACACAAGGGCAATTCATGTTTCTGAGGAATGCTTCGTTCCTTAGAGGGAGGATGCGATAGTGAAAAGGAAAACACTTCTTGTAGGGTACAAAAAAGTAATGGCAAATGAGATGTTTCCTACTTTGAAAAGTGTCATTATGAGTACTTGTACTAAGGAATAAAATGCTGCACTTTTACCCTGACTATTTAAGACACGCTAGAGTGCTTAAGGTAGATTTGACTTTCAAACAGAGACTGGCAGAATGACATATTGTATTGGACACACACATAGAAAAATAAAACAACCCCTAAAGCTTCTACTGTTTTTTAGACTGACTTCTATTTTTCTCCTAACTGTGGTGCTGGAAGAGTCTGAATGCTCCAAGTACGTGCCAATGCCAATGAACAGCCACTTGTACAGAAGTTTCATAACAGCTAATCATGAACCAAGGGGTCCTCTGGCTGGAGTGTTTTGCAAACCTTGTGATTCACTTCTGATGTAGAAGGTACAAATCACTTCTCGATGCCAGTGCTTCCTCCATCTCACTCCGGCAGTTTGATGCTGACCTTCTTCAGTGGTGGCTCAGCAAATGGTTGCAGAATGTTCGTTTGGTCCTTGCAGTAACCTACATTTCTCTCTTCCCTGGCTTTCCTCTCACTGACAGCTCTCTGCACCCTGCCAGTAATGGTGTTAGGTAGTATGACAGAGAAGAGGGGAAAGACAGGCGTCTCCTTCCTGTAGAGCTCTGCCAGTGACATGTGCTGGCACTAGATGCAGCAAATGCATTCAGGACTCCTGCTACTGAGCCGGTCAGCTATTACAAGAAGACAATTTCCTGCCAGACAAGAGAGTTCTGCTGAATTCAAGCATCTTAGCCTATTACACAACAGCACCAACTAAATTACTATAATCTCACTAATGTAATAGCCACTTCTTGGCATTGTAAGCCAGTGGTTCCAGCACTTACCAACTAACCCAGCTAAACACACCAGACCTCTCTTTGGGTGCTAATTTGTCGTTTAACCTCAGGCTGGCTTTTCAGAGCTCTTCAAGGTCATGCTTTGTTCACACCCCTGAGTCTCTCCTTTGCTCTAGCAGCTATGAAACAGTTGATGGTGGAAAAAATCTTCCCCATGTTGCAATAATGCTGCTCATCTTACTGTCTCGACATAGTTCTCTGGTTTCCTCTTACTAGCCTGTCTGTCCTAGACTGTAGACCCTCTGGACCAGGGACCATTACTTTGTAAAAGTTTTGACTTTCACGATTGAACCATCCTGCTGTAAAGACCTGGTCTGAAAGCTCCTATGGCATCAACCCTTTGGATACAATAATATCCAAAAGTAATATAAAATTCCATTTTTTTTAAAGTGAATGCAGGTGTTAGACTTCTGCTTGGAATGATTCAGCTGTTTGACCGTTTAGAGCAGATGTAAATAATTGTCTTTTTCTAAGATGTAGTATACAGTGGAGCAATATTTTTCTCCATTTCAGCTTGCATTTCTTCACCTGAAACTTACATTTCTTCTAGATATTATTCTGGGTTGGGTGAAACGTCTGAGCCTGAGACTCTGTCTAGTCTAGTTAACAAGATTAGAGCTAAGCATCGCTGACACCAAGAAAAAGAGATGTTGAGCATCCAGTGGTGGACATACGACCTTCTGACTCTGGTCTTCCCCAAGCCACTGGACTTTATACTTGTGACCTCCAGAGACAAACCAGTAAAGGTCATATGTAGAATTTGTTTGAATTTCTCGTCTTCTGATCACCGGGCAATTAAAGAAATGTGACTTAGCTTTGCCCTTCTCAACCAGGGATCTGGTTCTACTTGTGCCCATGGGAGTGTGAGTCAGGAGCAATTCTGTTAAAGTTTGTGGACTTCCACCAGTATTAAAATTCTGTTACTGAAAGGAAAACTAAACCCAGAGATTGGAGACTTTTGTTCGTGATAACTAAAGCTTTGTCTAGACTGGGGATTTGTCCTGATTACTGCCACTGGCTGCCAGCCATTGGTGTTACTCCACTAATGTGACCCCTTGCATTGGCAGGTCATGGTGCTAGTGGTGGTGGCAGAATTTTGTCAGTTTTAGGCATGGATAATATTCTCCATTGGTTGTGTTGGCTTTCTCCACTTGTACCATGTGAGATCCGTTGGTGTTTAGTTGTCTGGAACTGGAATCTGGCAAATCCCCTTTATACATGGGGCCCACGGATACTGAGACAGGGGAAATGTTAAATTCCCCCAAACTTTTCCAGAAATTCTCAAAGCCTTTCCAAATTGACTTTGCTGTCATATATGGGTCAAACGGTGAACACATGAAGGTGTTGGTGGGGACAAAAAGTGAATATTAGCATAAGAAAAGGTTAGTTCTGTTATCTGAGAGTTCTGTAGGACAAGAAATTTAGAAATGCCAAGTTTATCAGCCCATCTAGCCCCTATCCCAATAATATATTAAGTCATCTTGCTATACAGTTTGCATTGCTTTGTCTAGTCTAGTTCTTAATGACTCAACTTATGGAGTCTGCACCAGTTCCCCAGGGAGAGAGTTTTCCACAGTCTAAACTGTTACAGTATTTTTCCTGATATCCAGCCTACGATTTCATTTCATCCTATTATTCTTAGTCTCCTCCTCCCTCCCAAGCCCACCTAAACAATCCTCTTTTGCCATTTACACCTTTCAAAGCCTCATAGGCATTTCTTGTCCTCTTAGCTGTCCCCCATCCACATGTTCTCATATTTAGCCCATTGATGCTTTCCAACGAAATATTCTGGACTGTATAAATAAGGAGCACATCATGTGTAAAACAAGCAGGGTCGCTTTTCTGCTCCACTTGGCACTGGCGAAAGCCTCAGCTGGCGTACTGAATTCCGTTTTGGACGCTGCTATTTAAGAAAAGACACTGACAAATTGGAGAAAGCTCAAAGGAGAATAACAAAAAAGATAAAAGATTTAGAAAATCAGACTTATGAGAAGCAGCTGAGAGAGACAGGCATGTTCAGTCTGCACAGAAGACTGAAGGAAGACATAATAGCTGTCTGCAAATACATGAAATGATGTGATAAAGGGAACAGGGGCCAGTTATTCTCATTAGTCAGAGAGGAAAGAAGCAGCAGAAACTGATTTAAGCTGCAGAAAGGAAAATTCAGGCTACATATGTGGGTGATGTGTTTCAGCTACTCAAAAAATTAGGCAATGGAACAAGCCACTGTGAAAGGTTATGGAGTTAAAATGGCTAGAGAGATTCCAGGCTAGACTCAACTGCTGGGGCTAATGAAAAAAAAATCCCACCCTGGTTTTGTAAAGGTAACCAGATGGGTTGCTGATGACAGTCTCTCTCAAGCAAATATCTTTCATGTTAGGGATACCATGTACTTTAATATTAGGGCCCCAAAGAGATAGGTATGTCCTAAAAAATTTTTCATCTTCCCAGCTGTCCATCTTACAGCAAAGCAGAGAAAGGAAGGGTGAACGGTAGTCTTGTGGAGACATTGAGAAGACATGGAGATGGAGGTTGTGACTAACTACCTGGGTGTAGACAGGTGCAAGACAGTTTTGCTTCATGCACAGACATGTGGCAGCTTCAGTTCAAAGGCTGAGTGGTTGAATGGGCACTGCACATCAGCTGAGTGAATAAGCCCAGCTGAGAGGCGTAGGAAGAGTCCAGGCCAGGGCATGGGCAGAGCAAGCGTGGGTATGCACTTTTATGGGTCAGCTTGTCCCACTGGACTTGCCTGAAGTCACTGAGGAAATCTATAGAGGAGCTGGGAGCTGGATCCAGGTGTCTGTATTCTCAGGCCAGCACGTTAACCACAAGCCCATCCTCCTCTTTGTAGTGCCGTTTTCCTACCACCTTCTTATGAGCTCAACAGCCAGCCGTCTGATCCTGCCTGGCTCATGCATCTTGAATTCCTGCAAAGTTTTGTGAGGAATTTTCTATGCATTAAAAAAAAAAGAGAGGAATGGAGAGTAAGCTGATGCTTTATCCTGATGTTCTCCACCAGGCAAGATATAACCACTAGGAGCTGGCATGGCTGTGGGCTGCATATAAAAAGACCAACATTTCATGACATGGTGGCTGATGACTGGCAACACTAAAAACGAAAAAACTCAGCCTGCTGTTTTAATCAGAGTCTTCACTGCAAGTCTGCTCCCCTGGAGCTGTACCAGTGCCATGAGCCTCCTGCCAGCTGAGCAGCACTGATGCCAGCAGTGGAGAATAACTAAGGCTCTTTGCTTGCTATTGTAGACTGATTCTTGTAATTGATGGCTGTGGCTTTGATCCTCAGAAGTCTGTGGGGCTCAGCCCTCCTTGAAGCGAGAGCAGTATTTTTACATTGCTTGTGGTATGTTTAACATATTATGGGGCGTTACGTTCTGGCACTGAGTATCGAACTTAAAACAGCATTGCATAATTCCCCAAGATTGCATTACTATGAGTTGGCTGGACATTCCACCAAGTCAGGATAACGCACAATCTGAAGATGGTTTTAGCACTGGAATCGCAAAAGTGTAAGCTGGGCAGTATCCAGCCTGGATGTTCTGCCTGAATTATTGTCACTTGTCAGCTGGTATGTCTTTATTCTTGTGAGCTACCACAGTGGAATTACAATTCTTCCCTCCCATTAGTCGTCACCACTACGCAAACTTTATTTGGAGGAAAAAGGTCGTGGCAAGGACTCTGAGCTGTCCTGGCTGTAGCTCAGGATAAAGAGCGAAAGTACCTGGGCAATTCCCTGGAATAAATTAAGAGACTGTGAACCTAGCTCTACTTTTTACTGGTCTGCCTGTGGGCAATAGGGTCTGTTTGAGTGGGATCTGAAGCCCCTACTCCTGGCTGATGAGAAAGATGTAGCTTCCAGCACTACCTGGCACCATGCCACCCAGGAGTGGAAGGGGAATTCCTAAGCAGGCATTCCAGGGAGCTTTTCTCAGACGCTTTGGGCTGTTGGAATTGGTTTTGCAATCTGTGCTTTCGTCTTCCTTGCAATTCTCCACTCAACAAACTAGGAACTATTGTCCTGGGTGTATCCTACCAAGGGGAAACAGAAGGGAGAAAACCTTGTGAGAGGGGTGGTGTGAAAGCTGCTGAACCCTAAGTTGGATACACACTTTTTATTTTTTGTTTCTCGGTCTCTTAAAGTGACTCTGCAATCCTGGTAAGAATCTGTCTTGGCAGCAGGGTAGGAATGAGGTGCGACAGTAGCCCTTTCTTGTGATTTATTTTCCTCTAAGCACTGTACATGTGTCAGACAACATTACCTATGAGCAATCAGTGCTTTTCTAGAGAGCCTGATTTCTCCTCCCCAGGAGCATCCAGTGTGTGGTAGTTCTGTTGGTTACCTTGGTTTGAAAATCTAGTTGTCATAATGGTTGCCTCTGAGCTAAAGCCTTGAATTTGGCAGCTTTCAGTTGTTACCAGGCTCTTCTTGTAGCCTGCTGTTATAAAGAAGGGAGCTGATGAGTAGTGTGAGTCCTTGCTCTCGGTGCAGCGATGGAGAGACACGATGAGGTATGATATGACTTAACTTTGCAACATGTGTGATGAGGAACCTCTGCTTTTCCTGTTGTGCAGAACCACCTGGCTCAGGGTTTTCGTGAAATTAGGGTCCAGGTCTGAGACTGAGGTTTGAAGGTCTCAAGCCAGTCCACAGGAGGTCTTGCACAGTCTATCACATGCAATGTTGAGTTGTGCTACAGCGTGTAGTGCCATGCTAGGAAAGTTTTGTTTCTGCTTTTGGCTCTTGTGGTTTGAGTTAACTCTCAGGGAGTTAACTCAAACATACCTAGATGTATGTGGTCTCCTTCCTGACTGTCACTGCAGAAGAGCACAAGATGGTCCATAGCATCTCCTTTCCACATTGCAGGCCAGGCCACTTTAAAGTCTATCATCAGTTTTAGTAAGTATTTCCCACTGACATCTGTAGGATTTGAATTAAATCACAAATAATGGCGTAATTTGGTCTTTAACATCTTCAGTGGTTTATGGTGGATTATGATTGGCAGAGTTCATCCCTTAGACTTGATGCCTCCTTCAGATTAAGACACTGATTTCTAGGTACATGATGCCTTCATATGGGTAACTGAAGCAGTGCACTGGAGCTATCGCTGCTCAAGGAACTGGGAGCAAAGCAAATGAAATTGTCTCTTCCAGTACTTCATTGGAAAAGAATTTCTAGGCAAGTTGCCTAGCAGGCACTCTGCACTATATTCTTAGAAAGCAATAGATCTATTTCGGACTGCTGTATCTCTTTGGAATTTACTGTATGAAAAAAAACCCCAACCTTTTGGCAGGAACTGATCTTTAGTGCTGACTGAGATTTGCAGCTTCTGACCGACAAACTAATCCAAGCATTTCATTAGAAACTGCTTCCCATTAAGTCTTGTTTGCATTGCATCTGAATTCAGGAGGATCATGTCAGAATAAGAAATGAAGCTGATTTCTTGCTGAACGGTTAGCCCCCCTTCACTCATGTGTGCATTCACGTATATGTATGTGCATCTGGGTGGATGTGCAGGTTTTTTGTGTTGTACATGGTAACTGTATTCCAGCTTGCTTCTAATCCTTTCCTAGTGAGAGTGCAGGTAAGCTAAGTGACTGGTGACTTGTAATTATTTAATGGGCAGAAATGCCTTTTTTTTTTTTTTTTTAATGTCTAGGTACCACAATCTCCATTATAAGTATCTGTTCTTGCTCCAGTCTTTTCATAAAGCTTGTGAACTTTAGTGAGCAATCTCACAGAGCACAGTTCCAGCTTTGCATATTCTTGAAATCCACAGCTCCAAGAGCAGGCTCCTGAGGGAGTGCACTGTGCTCAACATCCATCCAGCTTGGATGCGGATCTGCAATCCAAGGCACTCTGTGGGCACAGTATGAGGGTAAGTTTAATGTCAGACTAAGGAGCAAGGCAGGTCTGGGACCTTTCCAGGTGATTCCTAAGTAGGGAATACACTCCATACAGGCTTCCTGCAGCTGGAGTTCTACAGTCCCTGCTGGAGTGAAACAATTTAGTTTTCTGTTCATGAGACTGTCACTTACAGATGTAGTTTGGCCTTAGATTGAAAGTGAACTCAAGTAATATATGATCAAGGATGGAATGGACCATTTGGAACAGCTTACTACATAGGTGTAGATGATAATATTTCATCTTATGGCACATTTTCCAGTCTTGGTTGGAGGACTCCAAGGTAAGAACATACTGACCTTCATGTGGAAAGTTCTCAGACAATCCTTGGGGAACTCAGCTTTGTCAAGTGCTTGAGAATAAGAAAACACATGGAAAATAGTAAATGATTATCTGAAAGAAGAAAAGTGGCAGATGGTACAGCAGATCTGCATAAACTTCTCAGCCATTAGACTGAAAGCTCTTTAGAGCAACAGAGCTATCACACACAACGTGCTCGAAAAGCCTCCAACACTACAAGCCTGTACCTTCTTGTGACCTTTACATGCTGCATGAAGGACAGGCTAACCAGCATAGTGTGAAAAAGAAAAATCACAAATGGAAAGAATCTTCTGAAATTTGGGTTAGCTGCAGTCTGGCAAAAGAATTTTGCTTTAACTCCAGCCTTGTAAAACATAGAAGCTTTCTTGTCCTGTTGCTAAATGAGAGAGTATGAGCAATCAATGTCCCACAGAGAAAGTGGCTTACGCATGTAGTGGCTTAAAAGGAAAATGAGAATCATCCAAATATCTGTTCTGTAACTCTTGCCACTGCTAGTTTGGAAAGTTAATGGAATTGCTGCCTATGAAAAACATATATGTATCTTTCCGCTTCAAATACAGCCACAACATACGTTTTTGAAGTTGTGCAGGAGTATTGTCAAAGTTGTGATGATCTTGTGATTCAAACTGTAATTGTGAGATACAATTCATTATTAAGACTTTAAATACTTTTCTATGCTGGTGTTTGAGCCAATGAAAAGCAACAGGTTCCTTTAATAAATACATTTTAGAAGCACTTTTGTTTACATTTTAATTGCAAAGGGAGGTATTGTTCCTGGCTGCAGAAAGGCATTTCACTGTTTTGGGGTTTTTTTCCTTTTAATTTTTAAACATAATTCTTAAGTTACACCTTCCCAGCAGAATAGCTTGTCATTTACATGTACAAATCCCAGGTTTAGCTGCAGCAAGAAGAAACAAATGAAAAAACTCTAAACAGATCTCATATATCACCTAATTTTTGGTGAGCAGCATTTAAGTGTATCAAGTTTGCTCTCATCTCTTAGCTATGCTGACATCAGCATTTCAACTAAGACACCCATGAATCCAGAAGGACCACAAATGTGATCATGAAGAGTTCAGATTTTGTATGAGATTCTGGAGTAGGACAACAAGGGCAAGGTCATATTCAGTGTAGGCTGGTTGCAGAGGAAAAGTAGATGATGGCATTCACAGGTTGGGTTAGTCTGAGAGTGGAGCTGAGTCACTTGTCTTTTATCCTAAGTGTGAAGTGGAGAAGGAGTACAAACTTTGTATGTCCCACTTCTTTGTAATGGAGAGAAGGGTTACCTTACACCTCGCTTTGCCTGGCCAGGATGCTCTGGGAACTCAGTGCTGCTGGGGAAAGTGACTCAACAAAGAAGGTCTTTGCCCAGATCTGCATCTTTACACTGGCTGTGGCTGGACTTACTGTTTGGAAAACAGAGCTAAACCATTTTCTTAAGGGAAATTAAGCAAGTGGAGAACTCATTGTGGCTGACCCTGGTGTCCTCTTTCTCTGGAATAGATGTCATAGCAAGATCTCTCAGTCTGAGCACCTCTTCAGTTGGAATGCTTCAAAGGGTCAATTTTCCTCCACGTGACTGGAAAAGCTAAGCATTTTCCAGATCCTTTGCAAACCGTGTTCTGGGATAGTGCCATTTGAAGCATGGGTTTTAGCAGTTTGATGGCAGGATTTAGAAAACTTGTCAGGTGGCCTTCCTTGTGATGGAGTAGCTCAGCAGTGGGCAACTCTATCACCAAGGTACAAAATGTTTCCCAGAATCCTAATTTGGAAACCAGATTTTAGTGCTGAACACCATCGGTGACATCATTTACTCTCAGATTTGAGCCGCTTGGGTGGAACTGGCGTGAAGAAACTGTGCAGAACTGCAGTGAGAGAGACCCTTTCCTCCTGCTGTTTGATAGGCTCGTGAACCTATATTTTCTCAGCAGCTCCTCTTTCTGAGTGAACACCTCATTTCAGTGCTGATGTGGCACAGCTTCAGATCTGGTCGCAGCTGGAAGCTCAGCTGCAGTGAGATAAAGACCTGGGATGCTTGTTTAAGTGCACAACCTCTCAAGGGCGTCAGCAGGGTTATGGCAGCAGAGAGCTTCCAGGCCACCAAGTTTTTCTTGTCCCCCCATCTTAAAGCTTTCTCATCTCATGTCTCCCTACCTCCATTTCCTGATACATGAACTAAGTTTAGCAAGAAGACATTATCTCCTTTCCCAAAGTGATGTGAGGCTGATTTCAGGGTGTTTATGCAGCTCTTTGCAAATGTAGATAGCCTACGGTGTACGTTACTACAGGCTGAAGGGGATGATGGAGTTAATGAGATTTCTATTCAGGAGACTGTACCTTTTGAACTACCAAAGGATGTGCTCCAGGACTCAGTGTAATGAGAAGTGAATCCTACAAGGTGTTGAACACCTCCTGTGAGATGCTGAGAGCTCTCAGTGCCTGATGGAAGATTGTCACAGGAATCCGGCTTTATAATCATAAATTTGAAATTTGAAATATAATCTCACAGAGGATCTGTGTGGAGGATAACAAAGACAAAGAAACCTTTCTGGTGCTTAAAAGCTCATGAGAGAGAGAAAAAAAATCCACTCTTCTTTTGCTGAACCTTTAAAAAGAAAAAAAGGAGGAGGAGGAGGGGACAGATGAAATATGTTTTATCTATTTTACCTACTTTGGCAATTAAGATTGTAATCTAGATGATTACCAGAGCTTGTAATGAGATTATACCCTCCATTAAAAAGAATGCTCCAGTGTTGCAGTGAAGAACGCTTTGGATCTGTTTAGTATGCTATCTGTCTTAGCAGAGAGCAGCAAAATGCATTAAACACCCTAGGAGACGATCTCGTAGACATACACTCCCAGTCTGATTTTCAATAGGGTGAGCTGGCATAGCATTTGTAGCTCTCTTCTCATCAGTACCTCTAAGCAGGTCCACTTAGAAAATAGTTTCCATAATTCTCAATTGTTCCAGAAGTTCCATTTGGAAATAACGCTTCACTCCCTTTTTTTGAAGAACAGAACTTTCCTGAAAATTTGCAGCCTGCTATTTCATTGCAAAGAAATCCAACAAAGACATTGTTATGAAAAACATAGTTTACATTTCTGTCGGTCTATTGATTCTACAGGTCTCAGCTTGTAGAGTGGTAGTAACAATTCTGTTTCTGCAGTGTAAAGAGAGACTGAAAATCAAGTGTAAAAATACCTGGTTTATGCTGGGCTTTGTTGCTTTATGAAGGATGCTGAAACGCTGCTAGAAGGCAAAGCTGTTTCTGTAACAGCTTCTTTCCCTGGGTATCCATCAGCGGAGTTTCTAGCAAAAGTAAATAGCAATAGCACAGTGAATAGTACCTAAAAATCACCTCAGAGTAGATGTGGAGTGAAATGGCTTTTCTGCCTTTAAAGTGTGGGTAGAGCAGTGTCATCCCTTTCAAATCCAGGGACAAGCAGAGGGCATGGAGTTCATTACACATTATGCTTTTTTCTCCTGCTCCCAAACTTGCCATCCTTTACTCTCCTGCAGGTGCTGTTACCTTCCCAGGAAGTGTAGCACATGCGATACTACGATGACCTTTCCCTGGTCCTACTGTGCAGTTTACGCACCGTTAGGACAGGCACCAGGATCTTTATTTCAGTAGCAAAGCCAAGGAGGACTGATTTTTTTCAGCACCAAGGCCATTTGCGAGATGACTTCTGGAAAAGCTTGCAGTAGTTGTTTTAAGCAGCTATTACCCCCCCACACAACATCTGCACCTTCTCTGGATGTCATTGCCTCCATGACAGCAAGAGAAAGCCTCCCATGCTCCAGCTGCTCCAGCTCATGGTGTCTTGTATGAGCTTAGCACACTGAAAAATCGGGTTTGCATTAAACTGGTGGGTGCTGGGCAGCAGTGGCAGAGGTGAATGGGTACATGTTCCCATAGCGCTGTACGGGGCAGTGACAAACAGCTGAGGAGCAAGAATATCCTAAACTGTCGCAGCTGTTTACGCTGAGAACGTGAGACAGAGCTTCAAGTGTGGTTGATTACTGATCTCAAGACAGAGACACTTTTATTTAGGTTAAAAGCAGGCGCTGACTTCAGAACTAAATTTGTCCTGTGTGTGTAGGAAGATGCACAGCCTCTCCACTCGGGGGGCACTTTCTGCAGCCAGTGATCCTGTGTGCCAGCAGTTAGGGGCTGGTTATCCACCAGTGTGATCGCTGGTGATTCCTCTGCTGGTTTCACTGGGAATAACATCAGAATCAATGTGAAAGAAAGGATGTTTGCTTCCATGATGTTTTGTTTGTGTTCCTGCATATTTAAAGGACGTAATGATTTTCTTCAAATAATGGCTTGGTCTTTGTCTCACTGAGATTGATGAAGTAAAATGGCGTCAGTATGAGGAATAACTTTAGTCATTAGATACTCCTTAGTTTCAATGGAGCTTTGAGTTTTTAGAAAATTTTCCAACCTAAGGTCAAATTTGGTACTTGAAATAAGTGGCCCAGATATATGTGCTCTGCATTAAGTTCTGCCTGACACCTTGTGACTGGTTATTAGTTGAATCTCAAGCATAAAACTATTTCGGTGTCAGTGGAATGGAAAGTGGAAGATGTGAGGGAAAATCCGGGGAACTACAGGCCAGTAAATCAAACATTCACACTAGGCAAGATGATAGAAACTATAATAAAGTGTAACATTAGCAGGCGTGTGGGTAAATATGATATATTGGGGAAGAGTCCCTGTGGCATTTATAGAGTTGTGCATCATAAATCTACCCTTTGAAGGAGTCAATAACCAAGTAGACAAGGGAGATCCCGGCGATACTTGAGTTTCTAGAAGGCCCTTGACAAGGTTTCTCATCAAAGACTTTTAAAGAAACTGAGCTGCAACAGGATAAAAGAAAAGGTCCTTGCATAGATGAAAGAGTGGTTAAAAGGCACAAGAAAAAAGGGTTAGGATTAAGCTGTCAGTTTTGTCAGCGGTGGAAAGCCCCACTGGTGTCCCACAGACATTCATGGTTGGCGTGCACGGTTCAGTATTTTCATAGCTGGTTTAGGAAAGGATGTAAATAGTAAGATGACAAAGTTTGCTCATGATAGTAAATTATTAAAAGTTGTAAAGTGAAAGCTCATTGTAAAGAATTTAGGAAAACTGTCATGATATTAGGCAAGAAAGAACAAATATAAAATAACACACATGGAGAAAAACTTACAGAGTAGACATTGCTCATCAGGAATGAGACCTTGGGGTTATAACCAAGAAGCTGGGAGAAAAAACTCCAAGAACTCTATGAAAAAAACAACTCAATGTTCATTAGAAACCAAAGCTGTATGTTACAAATTTTTAGGAGGAGAAGAGAGAATAAAATATTCTGTGCGGTGTACACAGCCTCATGAGAACAAAGTGTGATTTTGATATTCCCATCACTAAAATCATACAGTAGAACTGGAAGGCAAACAGAGACTGGACAACGGAGTGGTCAAAACAATGAAGTGGCTTCTGTTTAAGCAGCACCTAAAAAGCCTAATAACAGAAGAGGTTGTGGGAGCCAAATGTTTACATAAGCTTAAAAAATGATAAGAAAAATTTACGAAAGAAAGATGCACTGAGGGTTATTACATGCAAAGATACTTTCATTGCTGAGCAAGTTCATGAACCATAGACTGCTAGAGACTGATCTATATAGAGCAAAATATAATTTACATGCTCACTTGGTTCTTATGGCCTTCACCGGGGCATTTGACCACAGTTGGAAGTACAATATTGGATTAGATGGACTAACTTCACAAGAACTCTCCTACTGACTTGATGCCTCCAGATGTGAAACTTAGATGGAGTTTAAAGTGGTTTTGGTTTGTTGCCTGAGGTCAATGAAGGATCAGGAGCAAAGCTGGGTGTGGAATATTAAAAATCTTTTCTTCACCTCTAAGCCTTGTAATTATTTCATTTTTGAATTACACTGCAGATCCAGGTTTGTAATCAGCCTTGGAGAGAAGCCAGAGTACATACTTTAGTTTGGTCTAGTGACACAATTTTAGGAAAAAACTTCTTTCTTGTTTTAGTTTGCAATAAAATAATAAAGACAAAATTTCCAGTGGGTCTGACCTGCAATTTTCATAGAAACCTGAGATTCTTCTCATATGGCAATCCTAGGAGCTCACAGTTTAAGACAGGTTGTGATCAACCCCTGTCCCACCCCTGCACTCCCCGAAGACAATGATGTCTACACTTTCTGTAGAAATGAGGCACAGGGAAATAAAATGACTGTCACGAGGTTATACAGAGACCCCATGGAAAAGAAATAATGAGCGAAGGTCCTCTGGAGTAACGCTGTGGTCCTGGATCAGCCTTCTTCCCTCCTATAACACTTTACTGTCTCTGAAGAGTGTGAAGCCTTCTGTCTCTGCTCCACTTCTGTGAGGCTGGGGCTGAGACCCAGTAGCACAGAGCCTCAGATGCCTCAGCTTTGGTCTTTTCTCTGCCCTGCTATGGAAGGACATCCCATGGTTGTCTTCTGAGTGCTCTCTGTGGAAGCTGGTGCAGGGAGGACAGTCAGGGAAGCAGCGTGATGAAGCAAGGCTAAAGCAAGACTTGCAGTGCCATGCTTCTGCAGTGGCCTGGGGATGTTGTCCTGACTGAGATGCATTCCCTGAGGACCCTTCTCAGCCCTTTGAAGCAGCCCTAATTGGAGAGTACGACTGTGGCTCAAAGTCACCTTGATCTCGCCTCTTGGGCTGCGGGTCCTGTGCTGTGGTTCTCGGAGAACTTCCCTTGGGAAAGGCTTTTTTTCCACTGCTGATTTTAGTGAGACCTGGTTCAGGCCCTCTGTGATCTCTTTTACACTGTATTGATTGTTGCTTCGCCTCAGCAAGTGATTAAGAGGCAAGGGATAGTGCAGTAGCCCTGAACTGCCCCAAGCAAAAGTAATTTTTCTCTCCTTTCTTTCTGCAGTAATTGTGAGTTTCTTACTAAACCTGGGAATAAATCTGTCTAGATCAATTCTGTCTCACTGTCATCTGTGGCAATATGCTCCCTTTGTGTTGTTCCCATCAACTCAGGGGATATTGTTTATTGGAGATTTTTAATAGAGAAAGAATAAATGAACATACATGATATGGGGGAAATCCATCAAACACATACAGATCTCTAAGGTTTTTTATGTGGGGGGTCACAGGTCTGCCTTTCTGGAAGTGGTACTCCTCTACTCTGTTAGTATTTACCCACTAAAAATATGTATGCAAAATATTTATCCATCATACGTCCACTTTTGGTTTTTGACTTTGCCATTATGATAGTTTTTCTTTTAATTCTCCATACGTCATTATGGTTTGTGGTCTGATCTCTCTGTGTTCAACTCCTGCATTACTCCGTTGGCCTGATTTGAGTTACTTCTAAATTATACATTTTAAATAAGAGAAGAATCAAGCCCTGGAAGTTATTTTCAGTTTATTAATTTCTGCTCAAGAAGTTTCATCTACAGGGCTTCACAGCATGCTGCTGTCTGTTTAGTTTCATGTTGGTGGGATTAATCCTGTTAATCATTGCCCTGACCTCTTTTTTGAAGTGTAAGCTTTATTGTACTGCTTTTAAAGTTGTTATCAACTTGCAGATTGAAATTCCCAATTTCAGGTCCAAAGGTGACTAGAACTTGGTATGAATGCTTTAAGAAAAATATTAAAAAATAATTACCCTAAGCATGGTTGTAGTGCATAGACACTGAGGAGATTCTCACTCCCCTCTTAGAATCCAGCCTCCCAGGTCAAGCTTCTTAGGATGCCTCTGTAATTAAAGGAGAACCTCATTCAGGGAGCAATTCAAAGCTCTGGAGTTAGGCTTTTGCTCTGCGTTGCCCTCTGAGGAACCCCTCTTTTCTGCCCAATCCAAAGGGAAACCTATGGAGGCTTTCCCCAGCTGAGAGGCGTGGGGGGTTTTTTTGAACCATGAAGTCAGTTCCTGGAGAGGTAAACTCATGCTCACCTGTGTGATTAAATACCCAGCGCTGAGGAAAGATGCTCTTGAGCAAGGAGAGAATCCACATTCACCTCAGCAGCCATGGAGCTGCACCTTGCAGTTCTGCACTTCAGCAGGATAACGGGGAAAGGAACGATGCTCATACACGATATCTACCAAGGGTGCAGGTCACAGAGTAATCTTCCATCATTTCATTCTTCATCCTGATGCCTTGCAAGTGAAGGTTGGCTTGAAGCTTGGAGCAGAGGGTCTTACATACTCCCAGATTAATTCTGTGCTGTTTTTTATGATTTTGAGTGTTCTTATTCATTAAAGAATATCTTCTGTCTTTGAATTTTCTTTCATTTCTAGGTAGATGGATATACACCCGTGTTCTTACAGGTCAATAACATATGAACTAGAGTGCTATAGCTCATTTCAGGGCTGGAGCAGATATTGGGCTACTTTTCTGAACTGTTGTAGCACAAAAGCAACCCTGGGAAAAACCTGAAAATCTTGGTCTACGTTCTCTAGGCTATTCATTCCTCTATACCTTTCTCATGTCTCCGTCTAATTTACCCTCCTAAAGATAAGCAATCCTTGTCTTTATCAAATCTGTATTTTGTTATCCTCCTTTGATCCCTACAATTCCAGAGTTCCCTTTTGAAGTGCTGTAACAAACACCGCATACCCTATTCCAGGAACAGATATGCAATTGGCTTATTATGCATCGTGTGTCTTGCACTGCTCTTTATGCTGTTCCACATACTTGCAATGTCTAGTCAACATTTTTTTTTAATTTTTTTTCCCTGTAGCTGCATATTGAGCTGAAGTCTTTACTGAGCTGTCTTGAAAGAAAGGGATCTTTATTTCATTGAAAGTAGTAATTTTGAAACCTTTGAGATATGTGACTAGTTGATATTCTTTCATGCAATGTGCCTCATTTTGTATGTAGGTCCATTGTTCTCTAGCATCAATATTGTTCCTGATGTTTAAATGACAGTGATGGGAACTTACAGAAGCGTAAAACGCTGACAGTTCTGGCTGTAGTCTAAGGGATACTGTAGGAGCTCAATGGTATCCTGTGTAGTAAAACTGATTTGTTTTACTGACACAAGATGATGGCTACGCACCCATGCTTTTTGGGCAGAGTTCTTTCCTCTGCAGCTTCCATGATAGATTACTATGTGCCCGCTGTCAGAGTGTGGTACCGGAAATTTCTCATTTCATCAGTGAAGCAATGTATGTCGCTGAGGTACTGATTCATAAAATGAGGAAACATTTGTATTTTAAATAACACAATGATGCAATAGGTACTGAGAGAAATGTGAGTTGAGTTGTCGAGAGAATCTGAAAAATGGCCATAATTTTATGGTTTGGATTTAAATGTCACTGGAAAAGTTCAGATCCTGACCTGTCTTGGAATGTCCTCCCTTAAACTGTCTTTGAATAGCAAGCAGCTGATAGGAAGAATAAATCTGTTTAAAATGAAAGAATACAAATTTGATTGGGTTCCAAAGACAAGTGTGACTTTTGCTGACTAAAAACCCTGCTCAGCATTCAAAATGTTAAATGTCAGTTCTAACAGTCAGAGCTATTTCCCTTATTGCAATAGAAATGATGGTTGCAGTTATGATGGGCCAAGTATATGAGAGGAAGCCTGTAAGTGGAAGCACTGTCCTTATTACGTCAAGTGATACATTTGGGAAATCATATCTCAAACAAAGTTCCAGGCACACAAACTCTTCTTCAGATCTCTTCTGTATTGAGTGGTGGTTATTCCAAGAATGTTCTTCTTAGTTGCAGAACATACCAAGTGTCGGTTGATTTCTTCTGGCAGTAAATTAGTTCAAGAAACACAAAAAGGGGTTTTGTGTCCCAGACTTTCTGTGTTGCGTTTTGGTTCCCCAACTTAACTCTTCATACAAAATTGGCTTAGCTAAAGACTAAAGACAAACATATATTTTGGAATGTAGCTTGGAGCAGCTAAAATGACAAAAACTTTCAGAAAAAACTAAGTCAGGATTACTGTGCACCTTTTTCGTTGTGCAACTGTTTTGTCCCACCTTTCTGAATGTGGTAAAAAGCCCCAAATCATTGACGCAGGTTATTATCCTATAGTATTATTATAACATAAAATGTAGGGGAGGTCAGAAGTTCTCCTCTGAGTCTTGCAACTTAACAGTTGATAAAAATTATTTGTTTCCAATGATGTTATGTGTAATGTTTACATGCTGTTGCCATATCTGGGTTTTTGTTGTTGTTGTTCCTAGCTTTCCAGTCACTGAGAACTGATCTGATGCCTAAAATCCTCAGCCCAACTTTCTCAGCGCCAGCCTAGGAGTTAATTTGTACTGGCAAGATAGCAAAAAAATCTGTCTCTGCTTTGCATAGCCAACCAGTGCCATCGAATGTGAGGCTGACATAAAAGAAGTCATTCATCATTTAAATTTTTGGGTTATAGGAATTATCAAAAGCCATCTTCCAGAAAAGCTGACACTAACAGAGCCCTTTCCATGGATTCTGCTTCATTGGAGAGCTGCTGCTTAACTTGCATTACTGCCAGAAGACTGCATCCAAATCCACGTGGATGGGGGAAGGGGACAATTGGTTGAGGGTTGCTCCTTCTTCCTTGAATCATGTAGGTAAAGAGGGCAAATTAAAGTGCTGGGTGCCCAAGCTGCCCCACGAGGGAGATTTCCTCTCGTCCATCTGCACGTGCTGCCGTACCAGCCCTCCTGCTCGTGCGCAGGATGTGATGTTGGAGGCAGTGCGGAGTGCGCCTCGTTGAAACCAGACCCTGCCCCTCTCCCTTTTAGTGCTGTGAAGTGGCAGATGCAAATAGGGATTTCCTGTCCTTAAAAGTGACCCTGAAGGGGCTGATTCAATGAAGGGGAAAAGCTTGGCATCTCCATAGGTCTGAATCTTTCCCTAATTTTTGTCCTCGATGCTTTTATCTCTCAGCAATTTCTCTACTTGTTTCTTAATTCCTTTCTCCCCAAGGCTCAATGAAGCACAAAGGGAGGAAATGCGGGAAGCCAATGCTGCTCTTGAAGTGAATTACATCTCTGTCATTTTGTTCTGCTATGTACAATTTGATCTTTCTGATCAGTGGTATATCCTGAGGGACCTACAGTACCGTGCTCCGCAGCTCACGATGGGAGAGGTTGCAGGCTTCAGGAGCCATGGCTTACAGCACAGCCAAGCTCCCTCTGCTTCTGCGCTTACAAGCAAAGCAGATGAAGACATCTGCTTAGACTGATCGAAGAGAAAAATGGGCGTTGAGATTATTCCAACTGGTTGAATTTGGAGCCAGCACAAAATGACATTATAATTTTAATTTTATTTTTGCCTTAGTTTGACATTTAGCACATGAGCAAAAATACCCTGGCTGTGGTTAATCATTCTAATTTAAGGAATGACTTTGGGGAAACCGCATCTAAGAATCATTCACAAGATACAGAACAGGACAGAGCAAAATGCTATTTATCTGATGTGTGAGGAAAATCTAATTAAACTGTTTGCTCGATTAAAGTAAACAAATGCCTCTATAAAAATGTCTTTTGTTGGTATTTGGTAGAGCTTGTCAACTCATTCTTACAGGGCTAATGGGGAATCCAAAGCAGCTTCCCCCTGTTACGTTATGAGCTGTTGTTGGTTGGTCCAGGGGCCAGGCGCTAGTCTGAGAAGGAGACTGGTTCTGTTGCTGGCTTAGCCATTGCCTTGCTGCGAAAACCGGGAATGCTGATTTTAGCTTGCTATGTTTACCCCTCTGCCTGCCTTGTGCATTCAGACAGACTCCCCATCAGGGCAAGGACGCAGTTCCTGATACAATGCCTGGCACAAGAAGGTGTTTGACTGACGGTGGGCACTTCAGGTTTTCCAGCCAGACAAAATCATACATGATGCCGACATAGAGGCACAAGGTTTCAGACGAAAACTTAAGAAAAAGCTGCTATCGCAGAAAAAGCATGAGGAGTGAAATGCGTGCAGACAGATGCTCAGCAACGTCAGGGTCAGGAACAGGAACGGTGTGGCTGATGGGGGAAGGTGGTTGCTCCCCACTGCGTGACATGGAGCGTGCAGGTACCAGCCAGCACTGCTGGATCAGAGGAAGGGTGGGTTAAGGCTCCCCTAGGGCTTTCCCCTGGCTAATATTTCCACTGGACACACCAGCCAGTATCACACCTTCAAGGAGGCAGCCTTGGTTATTAGAGCTTGTGTGGGAAAGTGGCACACCAGAGAAAATGAAGCAAACCCCTAGAATCAGTGGGTGTGTTTTATCCCAGATTTGCTGCTGGTCCTCAGGGGCCATGCAGAGAAAGCTGGCTGAGCAGTTGTTCTCAGACACATAATTTGGAGAGCAAGGTAAAGGGCTTAGGAGAGAGCTGAATATTATGCAGACAATCACTCTGGCTCTGCAGCAGCAAAAATACCATTTAAATAGAGTAATAGAGCTGATTTAGTGCAGAGTGGAACTCTTTATTGCTCCTGCACACAGCTAACAAGCAGTCCAGGACTTAAAGTGTGTGCAACTATTAATAAACAAATGACCCATCTAACAAGCAGTGTGATCCAGCACCATGCTGTGAGCTCTGTGGAGAGGTCCAGGGCTGGAGCTAATGGAGTAGACTCCTCTCCTCTTGTCGCCTTTCCTTTAGCTGCTGGGATTAACAAACACTTAGGAACAGGAAAACTAAAAGCACAGAGTGCCTTTTCAGCTGTACAAGGTGACAATCCTACCTTCTACTGGCATTTTTAGCAAAAATTTTTAAGCATCCAATGCTGGTTGCTCTCACAAGGAGCAAGGACCATAAGATGGATATCTTGTGGCAAAATATACATTTTCTTTCATTTGCGACTTTCTCACCATCCGCTGGGCTCCGTGATTCCACCCCTGAGAGTGAAAGCCAGCTGAGTACTGGAGGCTGTGCAATATTTATGGTCCCATGGCCTGCTATCTGAACAGGTACTTATCTCTAGCAGTTGGTCTAACGAAAGATACCACCTCAACTTACAGCCCATGCCTCCCAAGTATTTACCTGACCTTTGTTACTGACACCCAGGCACCAAACGACCAGGACTTTAATCTTTATAATGCCTAAGCGAGATAGGAAAAGGTGTTTCGTCTGTGTTGAAGGTGTCACGTTCTCACTGCTACATCACAGCTCCTGTGTGGGGTCACTAGCAGAAATCACAACATCCAAGGTGGGTGCATGCCCTGTTGCTCTCAGCTGTGGCTACAGTGGCCTAACCTAGATGATGTGATTGCTTCTCTCCATTCGTCATTTTGGGAGTCTTTGGTACACAACAGGTGGCCTGAGCTGCTTGAATGTCATAGGATTCATCATGCCTAATTTTAGGCCCTTCTGGTTGGTGGCCTGAACATGGCCCTAAATAACTGGCCAAGGTCACACAGGAAATCAGTCTTGTTTTCCAGCTTCCCAGACGGATTTCCTAGTCATTGCATCACTTCTGTTTTTCACTGCTGTTGAAATATTAGTTATGGGATGTCAGAAGGGAGGAGTTATGTTTACTGCTTCTTTTTCCTTTTTCACCTTGTTCTTCTTTGTCTTTTCTTTTTCAGTGCTCAATTAACTGCTTAACCAAACTGCAACCAAGTTCTTTCTGTTCACAGGAGAAAAGCCAGGTCTGAGATTCAAGTACAGAGAGGATTATTTTCTTAAGACTACAGATCATCAAAGGCAAATAACAAAAAAGCAGAATAATCTGTGTTCATCTTTAAATGTATTCTATCAAAAAATAATGTTTACTTGGCATTTTGAAGTAAAAGCCAAAAATATTGAAAAGCAACTATTCATCGCTGGACAAACATAAAAGCTTGAAAGGTTAAAAACAATCAATTAGCAATACTCAGACAGTCTCAAAGTACCCAAAGTCTGCTTCATCATTTCATATGTCTTCTTGTTCATGCAGCTCCACAGAGAGGAAATCATTGTCTTGGCACTCACTGATTTAAAAATCCTTTTTTGTCAAACTGAGGTTTGCTGTAGGCAGAACCCAAAGTACAATGTCTCAATGACTGTAAATCTGATCTAAATGCCAAAACCTGTTTTACTGCGTGCTTGAGTGGCCCTACTTACATCTAGAAAAATACAGACTCTTATCTTGTAATTTTTAATTTCAGTCCACAAGTCATAAGCTCCTGTGTCAATCCCAAAGGTCCAGCTCAAGCAGGGGACCTAGATACTGCATCACTTGATACCATATCTGTTCAACTACAAGTTCAATTTGGCTTTATCATGGAAGAAATATCTATTATAAGCCTTTTTTCTTTTTCTAGAAAGCTCATATCCATGTGTAGGTTCACCAAGAATTATTGTATTTCTGACCAAGCTGTCTGTAGGCAAATTTTGGGTAGAGGGCAACATTTTCAATGTCATTTTGGGTTAACAACCTCTAGAATTGCTTCAATAGTTTCAGTTCATCCACTTTATGTCAGTAACAGCCTCTAACTATTTCTTCCCTGGGACCCTCCTTGCTGTGTGTTCAAGGTAATCTGTGCTCCTTTAATGACCAGCTACTCAGCACTTTGCCCTATCCTCCTTGGGTGCTCTTTACCCTCACTATTCAATGAGGTCCTCGGAGCTTTTTGCTCTATATCGAGGGCATGCTGACCTATTTGTATTCACCTTGAAGGCGATCCTTACCCAACCAGAGCCACCTGAGCTGCCCATCCTCTCTGTTGTACTGGCGACGCTGCAGCAGGGACACCCATGTTGTACTTCCCAGGCCAGCAGCTGGTCCCTTCTCTAGGAATCAAGCCTGGTCTCTGTTTCCACAGCTGACTCTGAGGACAGGCAGGAGGCAGGTATGCAGGTGAGAGTCAAGAGCAGGAGAGCTGAGATTGGCATGAGCTAACGCCTCGTGTTTCTCAGCTCACACGGGTGCAGCAGAGGACATGATGTGAGGAGAAGGGAACTCGTTTCAGTCTTAGACTCTGGATGTGCAGCCTTGCTCAATGGCCTCTAATGGTTGACATGACAAAGTTCCAATGTAGTGGTTAGGAGGTCCGAACGTGGCCACAGCCTTAATGTCAGGGTTTGGTGACAGTATGTTAGAAACTGTTGTGAATTCAGCTGGTGCCTAAAGATCGGACATTAAAGCCGAAGAGCTGCAGTCAAGCTCAGATAAGGCAGAAAGTTTATTTCACTTGTGTGAAGCTCCAGGGATGTTTTGCAATAATCTAGGTACAAATTACTCTTAAGCTGCAAAGACACCTCTGTGCAAATGCAAGCCTCAAAATATGTGGCTGGGTTGTAGCTGGAGGGCTGGCTGGGGCTCCGCAGAGACAGCTTCAAGGTCCTGGCCTCCTGCAGAAACACCTTGGGCGCGTGGTGCAAGCCCAGATCCCGATAAAGATTAAGATGCTCGACTCTCACTGTGCTGACAGTTGGGAGCCCAGCATTTAAGAGCATTAGAACTCTTGGGCCTCGTATCTGTATGCCTGAGGATGCCAGTAGTTGTATTTTCAGGAAGAATTAGTTGTATTTTGCTTCCTCACTAGGGAGGAGCGAGGACTAAAGCTAACCAGTGCAAAGTGCCCTCATGGTGTGGCAGCAATAGTGGTGTCCATGCCAGATATCAGATTGAACAAACAAACTGAAACACTGTGTGGTGGGAGGCATAAACTGGTGGGCTAAAATGAATGTTGCTGGCATGATGCACCAAAAGGAAATTGCATTGATTTCTGCCCTGTTCTTATTATTCTAGTTTATTCTCTAAACGAACTTGATGTTAACGCTCTTACACAGGCAAAGCTGCACCTCCGTGAGCATTTTGCATGCATAAAGGCTCACCTGCCTTGTAATCGGTCGTGCTGGTCTTCCTGCTCCCATCCTAAGCAAACACATTCAGATTGTCGGTGTGGATTCTCAGAGCTCTTCGCTCATCTAAATCCATTACGTAGCTGATGGGAGTTTTAGCTGAGTGAAAGAAGGTGGAAAATGCCTGTGTTAACTTTTCGGTAGTGGTGGTGTTGTTAGAGGGAAGCGCTTAGCCTTGGTTTGGGGCTGCGTACCACTGAGTCAAGGAGAAGTTCATGGAACATAAAATGTCACGGAGGATCCCAGCCTCCAGCCAGATCCCGACAGGCAGAAGTAACCCTGAAACATCAAATAGTGTGGTTTTTTTCAATGCAACTGAAATTCCTCATCAAGATTTGCTGGGCTGGGGCAGGGACCTTCCCCTCTGTACTGTGTACAGTATTGAGCACACAGGGGCTTGGGCTGGGGACTCTCGGCAGCACCGGGCTACAAAGAATAGCCAGGCTAGAGTGACGAAGCATGTTAACTAGCTCAGTTTTAAGTCTATGTCAGGGCTTTTCAATCCTTTCATGCTAACTCAATTAAGCTAAGAGGTTGGAAAAGAAATCATCCTGTTTGCCCATCAAAGCAAAGGTCTGAATGAATTTCAGACCCGGCCGATTGCAGTAGCATTGAAACTCACTTAAATGCCCTAGGAAAAATGTCTGCTTTATTTTAGAGCATGTTTGGTTCCAAATGATGCATTCAGCCCCAAAGAGCCATTTCTGAAGATGCAAAACTGTGGGTACTGAAAAATTTGGCAGGTATCAGATCATTGTGTGAGCTAATAATTAAAGGAAAAAGCATATGCAGATTATGAAGAAGCACTGCTGCAGTAGCAGTTTTTTTTGGCAGGCTGTCAGGGATCATTCAGCATGTTTTTTGAGTTTTTATTATGCCGTAACACACTCTTTGAACTTATGCAGCACAGAGGGTCTTGCTGAAGATCACTGAATGTTGCTGTGAAGGAGAAGCAGTGGAGGTAAATCGCTGCGTGCCACTTCATACCAGTGAGGGGAGGCAGCTGGCCAAGGTGGATGTTTTTTAGATGTTTTTTGATCTACAGCCTGCTGTCTTTGGTACATAAATATGGTTATGTATTGGACCATGTCAAGGCGGTTTCCTTGTCTTTTTTTTTTTTTTTTTTTTTTTTTTTTGCCAGACCTTCCCTTTTTAGACAATGAATTCATTTATGTTACCTCTGAGTGTCCTGAACTGGTGGGGAGCAAGTTGGGAGGCACAGATTTTTGCTAAGCGGGCATATGGTGCTTTTAGCTTGTGGTTAAACGTAGATGGTACAAGAAACACATGTTAATAATAAAGATGTTAAGTGGGTACCAATGGACTGCCTGATTGCTAAGAACAGATCTCGCAGTCATAAAACAGTTTAGAGCCTGAAGCGCTTGGGCCAGAGCGCTAATTATTATACATTTTAGGTCTATTGTCTTGGCTCTGGGAAATGTATTATTTTTAGTGATTTTCATTACGTGTTGGATTTAAAAATAGACTGAATTACAGCTGGTCGTTGTTCTGCTGGGATGAATTATAGTTTGTTGAGGCAACTGCTTATTTTGTCTTGTCCCATGGCATTATGTGAAGCCAGACAATAAAAAAAGGAAATATGAGTGGCATTAACCTTTTGAAGTAGAAGGAAAAGAAGCCTTAATGAAATAGAGCAAATCAGGCAATTATATTGCAGCTCTTAGTTATCATATAAAAAAGGAAACTGTGTCCTATATCATTTAACCCTTTACCTCCTGCCGTGGAGGTGAGGTATATGCAATAGAAACACAGATGTCTTCCTGCTAACTAACTGACTGATACTAATTAACAGGGATAGAAAGAGATACCTTACTTAGAGATACACAAAGAAGGAGAACTAAGTTGATGCTGGGTGTCTGATTTCTGCAGTTCTTCCTGTCTGATGATGCAGCTCTGAGTTATAAAAACTGACTTTTCCACAAATTTCCCTCCCCCCGCCCTGTTTTTTTCCTTCTCTTCCTAAAGGAAAGTAATAGCCTTATTAATGGGGGTGGTGCCATTCTTTCTCCACAGTTAGTTGATTTTGAATTTTTCAGTCTGGCCGGGTGGTATTTTAAAGACCCAAGTGTTTTTCAAGTACTTTAAGAATACAAGCTCCCAAATAGGTCCCACAGGCATTTAAAAAAACCCCCCTCCCACCTCTTTTGCTGAGGGCATGAGACATGATCAGATGAACTGCTCTGAAAAGTGCTGAGCCAAATGAAGCTATCTCCCTGCTGGGCCTTCCCACCCTGCTCTTTGGGAAGGCTGTCTCCGATTTGGTTTTGCAGGTTTAACCATTTGTCTGATTACTTCTCACCCACTTCAGCAAGGAATCTGAGTTAAAAAGCAAACCCACCCCCCTTTGACTTATTTTTTTTAAAAATGAGGCTATTATCTTTTTACAAGAATTTTTCTCTTGATTGGGATCATTTTACAGGTCTGGGTTATTGAATGAAGCTTGTAATGTCCCAGGAATTACTGCTTGACCATATCAAAGACACTCTTGGTGGACAGGAATACCTAAAGACCAGGGGCTCCTCTTTTTTCTTTTTTTTTTTTAAATGACCCCCCTTAAACTGTTTTGCTATGTGGGAATTAGGAGGCTGTAAGTCAGAGTTTTTTATCTGTTTATAACTTAGTAAAACATCCCTTTGTGTTTGACAGCAATTAAATTCATACCCACTAAGCAAACTGCAAGTCAACACTGTTTCACTGGAGCAAAAATCATTATCTTCCATCATTCTTGATCCTTCCATGCTCAGGGTAGATGTAATTTCTATCGAGCAGAGTGGATCCAGGTTGACTTACTGCCACTGTGGTCTGGCTTGTGAGGCAAAACCAGTCTCCAGGATGCTGTCCTGACGGTGTGGCTGTCCCTGCAGTGTCACAGCCCAGGGCTGAACACTGCAACAAGGCTGTACGTCCCAAAGCACTTCCTTTTGCAAAGGCTTCTCTTAATCATAGCGGTTTGTACAATCGGTGTCAATAAACAAAGGCCCTTCTTGTGGAGAGGATGACACTTGGTACAGAGGCAAAGGAACGTGCTCTTATGAAGATGCTGAGAGAAAGGAGAGAAGGTTTTCACTTCCAGCCTCCAGTCTGATAAATCTCCCATTCATCCAATAAATCTCCCATAAATCCATCCAGTCTGCGTTGGATGCAACTTCTTTAGTTGAGGAATAGAAGTCCAGGCCTCAGCCCAGCATGAATTTGAGCTTTCAGGGGGTTGCTCAGGCTGATAATCAGTGAGTTGATGTTCAGTGTAGAAGAGTGCCTTGATTTAAGTTGTTGGCCTGGTATTTATTTTTAATGAGTGATCTTGTTTCAATTTTCAGCTTTTCTGTTTGGCCTTGGGCCTCAGTTTTGCGGCAGAAAAACAAGATGGTGATTATTTCCTTTGCCCATCTTCTAAACTGTTTGGGGCAAGACTTGACTCTCTTGTTAACACGGCACTTGGCAGGAGAGGTTGCTGATCTACACTGGGGCCTTTTGGCATTGCTGTAGTTCAACTGGAAATACATAATTATGTGCTTTTAAAGGTGGATATCTGAATTAGCCCCCCTAAATCCCTGTTTAGATATCTTTGATAGATATACGTTGTTTGATTTCCTCAGCAGGTGAGTGCTCATCTGCAGTTCCTACCACAAGGGCCCTTTTGACTCATCTGAGGTGAGTGGAGAAAGATAGTTTCATCTTCAGAGACTCTGCCTACAGCAAGCTCTCCCCATTGGAGAAGATTAAGCATCCACCCAAGACCTGCATCCATGTATGGATGCACGTTTCATGCATGCTCCTTCTGGATTTGTTCCAATACAAAGGTTTTCATAAAACAATTACAATGCAAATGTAGATGTAAATTGTGACAGACACAAACGGCAAACTTAGCTGTGGAAGGTTCATAATACCTGCTGTCTCTGGCATTCCTCTACCTCTCTCCTCACTGTTTTTGTTTCACCAGGCTACAATTTCCCCGTACAATGAGGTTCTCAAAACCATGTCAAAACACAAATGGCAGCCTGGTTTCAGGCTGTTTCACAGTATTGGTTCCCCTCTCACACAAACACTGCCTCTCTGGAGCTCAGTCCAGTAGGCAAGTGTTTGCACCTGAGAGCATGGCCCACTGTAGGGGTGGGGGGATTATTTGGGAGTATGTAGTAGTACCTATCATACCTCGGTCCCATGAGGGCCAGGATGGTCCCTGATCCCAGCCGCTTCAGTACCTGAGTGACAGTATTTGAAAGATGACTTACCCTGCCTGGTTTAACTTTGATAGTTTATTATAAATTAACACTTGTTATATGGTTAAATTATATAAATTTTACAGTACTGGAAGAGTTACTGTGTGTACCAGCATACATGCACGTATGGAGAAGAGTGCACCCTCAAGCAAGTTTGCCAATGACACCAAGCTGTGCGGTGCGGTCGACATGCTGGAGCAAAGGGATGCCATCCAGAGGATAGGCTTGCGAGGTGGGCCTGTGCCAACCTTATGAAGTTCAACAAGGCCAAGTGTAAGGTCCTGTACCTGGGTCGGGGCAACCCTATGCACAAATACAGGCTGGGCAGAGAATGGATTGAGGGCAGCCCTGAGGAGAAGGACTTGGGGGTGTTGGTAGATGAGAAGCTCAATATGAGCCAGTAACATGCGCTTGCAGCCCAGAAAGCCAACCTTATCCTGGGCTGCATCAAAAGAAGCATGTCCAGCAGGTTGAGGGAGGTGATTCTGTCCCTCTACTCCGCTCTGGTGAGAATCGGCGTGGAGTACTGCATCCAGCTCTGGAGCCCTCAGCACAAGGACACAGACCTGTTGGAGTGGGTCTAGAGAAGGGCCACAAAAATGATCAGAGGGCTGGAGCACCTCTCCTGTGAAGACAGGCTGAGAGAGCTGGGGTTGTTCAGCCTGGAGAAGAGAAGGCTGCAGGGAGACCTTAGAGCAGCCTTCCAGTACTTAAAGGGGGCCTACAGGAAAGATGGGGAGGGACTCTTTATCAGGAAGTGTAGTGATAGAACGAGGGATAATGGTTTTAAACTGAAAGAGACTAGGTTTAGATTAGATATTAGGAAGAAATCCTTTGCTGTGGGGGGTGGTGAGACACTGGAACATGTTGCCCAGACAAGCTGTGGAGGTCCCATCCCTGGAGGTGTTCTAGGCCAGGTTGGATGAGGCTTTGAGCAAGCTGGTCCCTGCCCATGACAGGAGGATTGGAACTAGATGATCTTCAAGGTCCCTTCCAACTCTAACCATTCTATGATTCCAAGAAGGGCCTGTCTGATTTCAAACAGACAGTCCAGAGGACAGAAAGAGAAATGGATGAACTTTCCTGATTCACTCACATGTTCTTGGAAAAGTTGAGATTTGGACTCTGAATGTCTTTAGCTCTTACTTCAAATATCCCGTGCTTATTTTCTCTCTCCCTGCCCAGACTGCAGCTTTTGGGGTTGTTGTGAACTGCAGTGGTGTTTGCTGTGATTCCCAATGAGCTTGGCAATATCATGAAAGGATAACTACAGCCTGGTTAGTTGTTCCAGCGTGAGATTTCTTCCAAGCCTTCCTCCATCTCAACATCTTCCCTTCCTTTTCAATTATTTCTTTGGACATCCTCCCATCCTCCAAGAAAGGGATAAAAGTAAAATAAGCTTGGGAACTAACTGTGGAACTAATAGCAGCTATTTGCTGCTGTTACACCATTTGCTCCGCTTGTGTGTCTTACCCTTACCCCTGCATCCATGTCGTCTGTTCAGACTGTGGGCTTTAGGGGATGGCTTGCCTGTGATGTTTGTACAATACCACAGTCCAGCTCTGCTTTTGGTTGGTTTTCAATTACTGTCTTCTTAAACATGGACAGAGCGTGAGGTTTGCTGCCCCTAGAGAGGTGATCCAGGAGTCCCTGTTGCTACTGAACCTTCTGAAGCTGTGCTGTAAGCAAAAGACAGCAGTTTTTCAGAGACCTTAATTCAATGCTGCTTCAAGATTACTAGATGTACTACAAAGGACGAGACCACACCCTTGTTCTTCACATGTCCTTGTCCTGCTTCTAAATGAAGGAGGACTCTTCAGTAAAGCATTAGAAGTGTGCAAAGATTTAATCCCCTATCCAACTTGGACACCTTTACACCAGTGTCCCCTTGAGCAGTTCTTACTCTGCTGGAGAACAGACAGGCCCATCTGTTGGTGAATCTTTAGCTCTCGAATAGTTACATTACCTTCCGCTCTTCTGCCCTAGGGATACGCTAGGAGCATGTTTCAGGTTTCCCACTTCCTATGTTGTTTCCTTGACTGTTATTAGGAGGTGTCTTGCAATTAAGCCTGGATCTCTGTATAAATGTTTCTGGCTCTTCCGTGATTGTAGGGGATAACAAGAACGTTGGGAGACTCTTTGTATTTTGTGGATCGACCTCACCAGATATTACTCAGCAGAGAAGCAAATCTGATTATTCCTTCCCCAACAGGAATCGTCAATATGTGCTTTTGTGATGCATCTCGGTCATCAGACCTGTAGGTTCCTCCATGATAGGCAGGCAATGAAAGCCATTTGTGATCGAGGTGCACAAATACTATAAATCTGCATTTTCACAGCAATCTGAGATGCTGCCTGGATCTATAGCACCCAGGCAAGCAAAATATCTGTAGAGAAAACACAGGTTTCTCTGACCTGCCTGTGTTTGAATGTTTTCAGAAGCTAAATACTATGGAACATCTTTCTTCCTTGTATATCCCCTTGGTAGTAGTGCTGGTTTTTATTAATTGGGATTTTGTTTTGAATTTGGCCAGAGACATTCACAGGGCAGTTTGCAGCATAACGTTGGGATGTCAAAACCAGAGATGAGATAGTTGAGCGCAAAAGGGATCTTTCTGCAGTTTAGGCATCTTTCAGGTGTTTGAAAAATATCACTCTGAAGTAGTCTTAGATGATTTCTTTTGTAGAGCACTTTAGGAACATGGTGGAATTTTAAAATCTGAACCTGTTTTTGCCACTGATTATTTGCTTGAGGATCATAGACCGTTTCTTTTGTCAGACCTTCTACCTGAGGCTTATAAAAGTGAATATAATTGCTTGTTCCTGATGCTACATCAGTCTCAAAGCTACCTCAGTGTTTGGCAAAAGAACACTTGGATCTTCAGTTGTTAGAGCGGGATGAATCAAGATGAGACACTGTTATCTTTAAAATCAAAACGAGGCAGCCAAGTCCTGAAGCCTCTGTGAGGATGGCAGCTTTCTGCCTGTTGTCTGAAAACAGGAAAGAAAGAAACCTAACCTTTTATTAATGGTTTGGTTATACACAAAGGGACACAGAGAACTATTTCAGCATCTACTGTACACAGATACATGAAATACACTGCACTAATTATACAAGTCAGGGGCTGGTTGAAGGACAGTTAATTGGTTTTCAGAATGTCTCAATCAACACAGGCAGCAAGACACATGTCCAAGGATTTGAAGAGTCAGCAGTAATAGATGTCTGTGAATTCTCTGTTGCAAAGTAAACCTTTATTTTCACTACAGCATGTTTTATAGTGCAATAAAAAAGAAGGAAGTCAATAGCTATATCTAATATAACTGTAGCTGAAAAGATACTTTACCGATTCAATATTGCTTGAAGGGCAGCGTAATATAGGTATTTGACCTTAACCAAGGGCTCACATGCAGGTATTGGGTTCAGGCTGAATTGTTGATGAAAGAAACTGAGCCCAGTTGGGACCGAGAACACGTTAAATGAGTTAGATTTCATGTTATTTATTTATTTATTTTTTTAAGTTGTCTACTAATTCTTTTTTGCCTTTAATCCTGCTTAGGCTCACCTAATCCTAAATACTTAATACAGATGTATTTTTATTTTTGCACCGGAAAATTAGTTGTTTTTTGGTGAAGTTTAGCCTTATGTGTTCTTGATCTTTAAGTTTTGTTCTTGTCCTAGTTAGTAAAATGGTTGACTTGATTTTCTGTTGTTTGCTTATCATAAAAATATTTTATCATATTTCTTAATGATCATTGGAGACAGCAATAAAAAAAAAAAAAGGCAAGAAATGGCTGTACATGGCACTGTGACAACCCCTTTTCTCCTGAATTGTGAAGCACAGATGTTCCGCAAATGCTGAAATTGCTATTAGGATTGCTGGGAACACTCACAGTGCATAAACACACGCATTTTGCAGAACTGATACCTGATTCATGAGGTCTTCTAGCATAACTTGTGGGTTCATCAGTGCCTTTACTGTGACAAATCAGAATCGCATTTCTGTCACTATAGCTATGTTTTAGGGGAGAAAGAATCAAGTTATCCAAGGTTTGCAGGTGCAATTGCGTAGCTTTTCAGGTGTAACTGCATCCTCTCTTGAAGTAGTCCCAGTAGCATTCCCAGACAAGTGTAAGCTTGCTCTCACTGTACTGTTAGCAAACTGGAAGCCCTGTAGCTCTAGTCATCGTGTTTCTGAAACTGAGCTAAGTCGTCTGAGAGTCTGTGTGTACTGACTCCGCACTGAGTTAATACAACCAAGAGTCAGCTTGTACCTTCGGCAGAGTGAGCTTATATCTGCCTGTAAAAGGCTGTAGAGTTATCCCTTGAATGTTCTCCTGAAGGCTCTTAGGAATATCTTAGCTTTCCATGATGTTCCCATTGATTTCAGAAATAATGAAGTTAGGCCAGTGCTAAAACCCAGACTAAATGGTCTCTCCATGTTCAAGAGTGAACCGATTCCAGGTCTGTGAATGCAGTTTCAGACTTTGTGTCCCCAGTCTGAGGTCACCTTAAAGACAGCTGATGACTGGGTTTTACAAGTGTACTCAAGATCTTAGGCAGTGCTTAAACTAATCATTTCAGCAAGTGTGTAAAAGCTCAGCTAAACAGAAGTCTTAGCCTGATTCTGACCTGTGCAAAAGACTTATTGACTCCAAAGAGGTAGAAAGTAGTGACACCTCAGCAAAAAATCCTGAGTATTTGCTACAAAGTCTAGTTTGTTCACAGTTCAGGGGTTTTGCTCTGTTTTGTTTTTCTAGCCATGACTTCCATTCAGTTTGATGCAGTTCTTCAGATTAATGTACGTTGTCCTGATGCACTTTCCACATTCTCTGAGTCAAAAATTTTTTAAAGACAAGTGTTTTGGAAAATAAATCTTTTAAAATTTGGAAAATTGATTTAAAATTTTGAATGATTCTGGGGATAAAACATTGTTTTGGAGAGTCCAGCTGTTACCACTGATTTGGAACAACGACTACGAAGATGATACCTGTGTTTCAGTGACCTTAGTGATTTTCTGGCTCAAAACTTTGGCTTTAGGGTCAACAACAAATTTAGCAACGCATCAGGAAAAGGTATCTGGTGTTTCTGGCGCATCATAGCACTCTTTTAGCCCATGGCTCCATGTCTGCTGCTATTCCATTCCAGAAATCTGCAGAAACAGTGATAAAGCAAGAAGTTTTTTCCTGAGGAGCTTTCTGTTATATGGAGAAGCTTGCTTGTGGGAGGAAGCAGCAGAAATATCTTATTTCCCCCAGAGAGTGATTATTTAGGAGTAAAATCAGTAAAATTAAGAGATAATTAATCAAAGTACAAGTTTTCTGGAAAATGGTGTTGATTGGACTTCCAGAGAAGACAGTCCAGGATTTAACGTCATTTGAGATAAACTGAGGTATTTCACCTCTTCTGGGCACTGTCTCAGGCCTTCTGTACCTACATGGGGATATTGTTGCACACGTCAGTGTCTTTGCCTTGACTCTGAGTGTGGACTCAAGGCTAGAAAGTGGTGCGGGACTTGCTGTGATGAAACGAAGGCTGAGAAGGCAAATGGGACCATGAAACTGCAGTAATGCTGGGTTTTCAAAGAGTGTGGCTTAGAGCGAGATCAACGAGGGTGGAGCGTTGCCTTTTTCAAGAGGCCGTGATATGAGGGTGGATTGTGAGGGTGTTTTTTTGTATTGAGGGGAGGCTCAACACCTCCTCTAGAAAAGCAGAAGGTTCTTGGCCATCGACCAGCTTGGACTGAAGATCAAAAATCCTTCCACATCTCTGTTGCACCTGTGTGTGTGTGACTGTGGTATTCTTGCTTCTTGATAGTGTGTCCTCAGGCTCTGTCTCCATGGGCTTGCCGCCTGAAATACTGGTTCCTTGCTGGTTTTCCTCAGAAAGGTGCAAAGCCAGAAATGCAACTGGAAATTATATTGTAAGCTTGTGTGTTTAAAAATAATAAAGTACAACAACATCTATGTTGTCTAAAGAAGGGCAAGGAAGCTGATGAGGGGTCTAGACCACAAATCGTTTGAGGAGCAGCTGAGGGAACTGTTTAATTTGGAGAAAAGGAGGCTGAGGGGAGACCTTATTGCTCTCTACAGCTACCGGAAAGGAGGTTGTAGCAAGGTGGGGCTCTGTCTCTTCTCCCAAGTAACAGGTGATAGGACAAGAGGAAATGACCTCAAGTTGCACCAGGGGAGGTTTAGATTGTCAACCATTGGAATAGGCTGCCAGGGAAGTGGTTGAGTCACCATCCCTGGAGGTATTTAAAAGACATGTAGATGCGGTGCTTAGGGACCGCATGGTTTAGTGGTGGCGTTGGCAGTGTTAGTTTTACAGTTTGACTCGATGATCTCAAAGGTCCTTTCCAACCTAGGTGATTCTATGATTCTGTGATTCTATCTGGCTGATCCAGTTGGCCAGATTATTCCTTGGCATAATTATTTGGTGATGGCATTTCCTGTGATGTTTCCATATAGAAAGGGTTGCTAATCAGCCCTAAATGTTAGAGGGCTATCACAAAGTAGGGTATTAGTAGGAATTTGGAGGCTGGAACTAGATGATCTTTAACGTCCCTTTCAAAACAAACCATTCTATGATTCTACGATTATTTCAGTAAAGGGCTAAACCAGCCTTTGAAAATGTGCTTGGCTGACTTTTGTCTGCACCATAGTACCACCCCATAACAATGCAGAAAGAAGTAAGGTGCCTGCACTCTGTGAAATGATGTTGTGGGCTCTGTGTTGCCCACAGGTGAGAGATTCCCTGTCATTTATGGGCCAAAGGCAAGAGAAATACATGGTTGTCACCCATGTCACCTGTTGGATCACTCGTAACAAGTCGTTCCTCATTTACTGAAGTTATTAATCCTGTGTTTACTCTTTGGAGGTGGTAGATGGAACAACTCTGTGAAGTGCAATCTAATTCACAGGGCAGGCTTCAAAATTCTGGAGGTCTCTGCTGTGGAAAAGGCTTCAGATGGACAGAGACACTTCTGCCCGGAAGTCGTCATAGATTTGCCACAGGGCTCCCTGTTAGCAGTGGGATCTGCCTGCATATATCCAGGTGGAGGATCAAACACTGTGCTGTCTGGAAGGGCTCTCAATGGGAACATCTTCTAGAGGGAGAACAATACGTGTTCATTTTATATACCCCAATTTGAGGATCATATGTTTTCATGGTAAATTTGGATTTAAATTTCTCAGTGCTCATGCTGATAGGAGTTAGTTTTAATGTTAAAGACACTTCTTTATTTCAGGGGCTTGTGTTGAGAGCTGCTGAAATTATTGAAGATTCAGCTCTTGTTTAATCTACTCTTTTCAATTTATCAGCTTCTGAAAACATCCCCATGGCAGAGAATGTTCAGAAGTATTTGTGTGACTTAGAAACTGAATTCACTGAGGGAATTTTAATCTCCCTGGTAATTTTGTACAGCACAGAAAGATATTAAGAATAAAAACACTTCTGCCATTTTCAGAGAACAAAAAGCAATTCCAAACAGCAGAGCATTGCACAAAAATATTTGCCATGGCCTTGTGGTCAAAGTCTCTGGAGACTAAATTTCAAACTGACCAGGAAAATACTCTTCTGGGCATAATTCTTTTCTGCATGTGACAACACTAATCCTCCAGTCCTGCATGAAAACAGACAGTCCTGCATGAAGACAGACAGTCCTATAGAAAGCTGTGGCTTGGAAAAGGTTCATAAGTAACCAGTTTATTCTGAATAGGTAGTGGCCAGATTGCAAGTAAGCGAGGATCATCACACGTTGCAGAAATGCAGTACCTGAGCAAGGTGTTTTCGCAAGCCTGTGAAGTGTGTGGCCCATGTCATGTCCCAGTGCTCTCAAAATGAAAATGAAATGTTATCAAAAGATCCTGCCCTGAGCCATAGGCTAGATCTTTGTGGACCTTGGGAGACATAATCCAGCTTGCTATTATTGCTGTTTCCTTTAACACAAGGCAAAACCCACAAGGAGCAGAGTTAGGTTTTTTTTTTTTGTCTTTCGTGTCTTGCATCTCAGGGGCATACAGATAAAGCCATGTGGGAATTAAGAGAATTTCCAAAGTCTCATAATTTTGAAATGTGAATATCTTTGACAGGTATAAGCTAAAAGATGTGGTGTTTTTTCCCCCAGGTAACCATGCATAGTATTGATCCTGTTCTTATTTACCAGTTTCCATTGGTGAAATCAACTTTGGTTGGAGTTCTGAAGGCAAATACACATTTAATAAATATTAGGAGACCCTTTCTGTAAAATTACATCAGGCCTGCCTACAGTAGATCAGTACCTGCGGTCTGCTCTTTATAAATAGAACATGTGAATTGTTTCCAGAAAGACTGTGGATGTGCAAAGTGTTTGCAATGCCGAGGAGAGCATGAAGTGAATGGTGCTGGAGATAGCTGGAAAGGTTGCACATGTGGAGCTCTAACTGTTGTACAGCTTCTGTGACTACACCTTAAAGACAGAAGAGGTTCTTAATGGGAATGGCTTTGCAACAAGGATGGAAGCAAAGAACATAACTTCCAGTAAGTCCGAACAACCAAATACGATGTCATATAATGAGTAAAGAATGTAGGTAATTTCTGCAGCATGAGGTCTCTGTCCTGGGAAAGTGTAGGTCTTGGAAAGACTTGTGGGTCATACCAGATCATCAGCTGAACATGAGCTAGACACTTCAGCTGCAATGCTAATACAGACTTGTGAATATGAATATCAGTGTCTCAGTGTGAAGCTGAGAGCATCTGTTATGTCTGTACTTGAAAGGTGCAGCACCCACCGCAGCGCTGTGTCCAGCTCTGTGTTTCAGGAATGACTGAGGCTGTTCAGAGAAGAGCACTGAGAAGCTTTGGAAGGCCACAAAAAATGCCTTATTGTGAAAAATTCAAGAAGCACAGTCTGATTAGCTTATTGAGGGCATAAAGGGGGATTTAGCTGGTCTGTGAGTACCCAGTTGGAGAGCAGAAACATGATTATAGAGGGTTCTTCAGTTTAGCAGACAAAGTTACAGCGGATCAAATGGCTGGCAGTTGAAGCAAGGTATAATTGGACTAGAAATATGGCAATTACAAACAAGGTAACATTAAGTGACTCCTTGATGTAGGAGTGCAAAATTTCAGGTCAATATTGGGAGATGTTCTAAAAGATTTTTGCCCTAGTAAGTGATCTTTGATATGCAACCCCCTGAGGATTTCCCAAGGGGAATGATACACCTTTGTACACTGTATTTAAAGCCCTTTTATCATGGCAGGTCTTGTAGTTTCTGTGGACACAGTTCTCCAAGGGCCGTGGGCCACAGATCGAAAAACTACCGTTCAGTCGTAGGCTTGAAGCAGGAATTTGCCAAGCAAGTCCTATGGTCTGCAGGGTACAAATGGTCAGGGTAAGCGATTGCCAAGGGTTTCCTCTAGCTTTGTAATCTAGCAATCTCAGCCCAAAATGTAGCTACGTGTGAGGAACATTGATGCATTAGCCCTTACTCAGCTATCACTGCCTGTCCTGTGAAACACGCACAGAAGATGACTAATGGGTTTAACCATATTGCTTACAAGTTTTACAGCACTGGAGCCTGAAGCCAAATCCCTTCTGCTACTGCTCTGGTTCAGTGGTTTTCATTGTCTCTGTTTCGTCTGTTGTGTTCACACAGGAAAATAAGGCAGAAAGGTGCCAAGATGGGCTTTTTGTTCATTTACAATATCCTGGACACCGAGAGCTGAGTGGGCGATGGGTTGCAATACTAAGGGATCTGCTCTGCACAGGCACTCGTTCTCAGCCCCATGCCATCCTCTTCTGACAAAAGCATGAAGAGAATTGGGCAGCCAGCCCAGAGGAAAATAATTTGGGTTTTTTGTTTGGGTTTTTTTTCCTTTTTTTTTTTTTTCCTTTACTGCATCATTTTCTGTCAGGATCAGTTCCCTGAGCTGTTTTTCTGTAGGGATACACAAATATTTGCCTACTTGACTTCGTACAAGATAGAGGGCAATTTTTAGGACAGGACTGGGCATATGGGGAATTTAATGATGCTTAAATAAAATAAAAAAAATACAGCTGTGCTCTGCAGTTAAAACTCTTACTTATCACTGTCCCTATATGGTTGGGCTCACTTGACTTTATTCCCTGGATATTAGGAAATGTCTTGCTGGTAGTTCTACTAATTTTTTTTTGTGTGCAGAAAATGACGCAATCAGATATCATTTTTAAGTTTTAAAATATTAAAGTAAGTACTTAATTATTTCCTTTCATCTTGGGTTTGCCAGCTTCCACATCCAGCTCCTCAGCTGTGATTCCCCAGTCAGCTAAACTCATTTTGATGGATTGGATTGACACAGATACCCATTTACCTCCATTTTTATTCCAGCTTCCTTTTAGCAAACAATTATGGAACAGCAATAGCTTCCCGCTGGGCAGACAAATTCTTTCTGTCCTCCTTTAACACAGCCATGCATTTTTCCCAGTGATGAATGCAGTAGAACCAAATCATATGAATCTACGATCTGTTCCAGCTGCTATTGAAGAGAAACGATTAAAGCAACAGCAACAAAGTGGAAGGAAAACTCCCGGCTTTTTTCCTGCGTGCCAGCAAACACGCTATCATTGAGTGTATGCAGCAAAATGCATTTTGAGACTCAAGAACCAAATGTGCATATAAGCAATAAGAGGCTAAATGAATAATAGAGCAGAATGGCATGACACTGTATCACAGTCCTCAACTAGTAAGTAGCACAGTTCAACCTCAAAAGCTACTGAGTAAGACGAAAATGTCTCTTTAACAGTATTAGGGGACAATTTATTATGTGTATCCTTCGAGTGCGGCACAATGTCACTGCAGGCCCATTGCATTTGCATTATTTCCAGACAACGGCAGCAGCAGAAAAGGACACTGATTTATTTCAGAGCAGGCACAGGTGATTTTTATGTCTGTTGGGACTCAGCCAGATATGGCTTAACCCATTCAAGTCTTTTCTGCTTATACGAAGAGGTTCCTTTTTGTAACATCCTTATCTTCCAGCTCAGATTTCATTTAAGTTACTCAAGGAAAAGATGGAGGATTTTGAAGTCTTTCGCTCTTTTAGACAGTTACTAAAGCTTTGTTCAATTCAGAGAGAAAGAGTGATCTGCAATAGCTTAATCTGTTTAAAATAATTCTGACGATCATTCTCACTACTCAGCTTTTAACACAGTGTGATTTCCACACCCTACAGTAACCAAAATTGAATGATCTCCTGATAATATTATTCCCTATTGCATGTAAGCTAATTTGCCAAGCTCAAAAGATAACGTACAAGAAAAAAAAGGTCACTGTCTGGCTGTTGTGATCCAGTCAAAGCACGCAAGCTTTGTTTCTGCTGAAGTGGAGAGTCTCAAGGACTGCCTGCATCCCAGTTTTCCAGCACTATAAAAGAGGGAAATCTGGCATCTTGCTGGAAGTGCCACCTTACAGAGAGAGGCAGGACTGGGGTTAGGAACAAGTGCAATCACGAATGGCGATTAGAGACAAAGCAGAGGTGTTAATCCAAAGCAATTATGACTGGCTTCTGGTACTCCATCAATTTTATTACTTCTGTATATCAGTTAAGCACCAGTTTGGTTTTTTTTTTTCCCCTGCCGAACAGCTGCCTGGTGTAGTGTGGACATGTGGCTGCAATTTTGCTGATGGCTGAAAGAGATGCAGAAAGCCAAAGTGTGAATTCATGTCCTGTGCGAAAGTGACGCCTGCGTAAGTGGAGTGATGTACGCTGACTGGCTCAGCAGTACGCCTGAGAAAGGGTATTTTTTCAGGAATGATCCACAGGGTTTTTCATTCCAAACAGGAGTAAAAACTGAGTATTTTGAAATTTTCTCAGGGGAATTTTGCAAAAGTTTCCTCTTGGGTCCATTAAAACACTCTCTGGCTTGTTTTTGTTTGGAAATGGGGCATTATGAGTCTGATTGAAAACGTCAGACAGGACAAAGAAAAACTACTTACATGCTACAAATTCTTAAAAAAGGACTGGAGATGTATTGTTCCAGAGCGCTGAGACAGGACAGGTCAATATTTTTGGAACAGATGCTTTGGAAGTCTACTAAAACAAGGGTCTGCTAAATTAGCCCAGTTTTGCAAAGAGTTTTCATTTTCACTGCACTCAAAGCATCTGCTGGAGCACTGCTCTGCTGGACTTGACTCTGACCTGCTCTCCTCTGCTGTATGGTCCCTTTGCAGCCCTGCCTACTGCAGGAAGAAAGAGCTTGGTCAGCGCACAAATACACGAGCGCAGTTCAGTGAGTGCAATACATGTAGACGCACACTTTGGATTTTTTTTTTTTTTTTTTTAATATTACTCAACGTGTTTTGATGCTCGTGATGAGTCAGAGGTACTTGTAGGAGTGAAGAACGTTCCCTAGTTCAGTACCTCTAGCAAAAGCAGTCATGGGTGGCAGCCGCTGAAACAAATCACCTTCGTGCCTGTGAACTTGCTAGGCAGCGATTCTTTCACTCTCAGTCTCTTCAGCATGAGTCGCTGCCTTTATCTTCTTATGGGAGGCAAATAAGGCTCAATGGCTACTGAACATTAGGGAAGCAGCGTATTGCAAGCCCAGCTCTATCACTAGCCTACTGGGCAGTCTGTGGCATTTTTCTGTGGCCTGTTGCTCCCCTCAGTAACATAATTTGTTCCTTTTTAAAGCACTTTGAAAGCTTTCGCTAACATACGCTATTTGCAAGGCAGGGGGTGGTATTACAGCTCCGTGATTTTGAGAGCACTGAGTAGACTCAAGGGGAGTCCGGGTGTTGATGAGTCGGGCACTGTGCAACTACCAGGAAGACTTGATCCCTGCTTTAAGGAGCTTTCAATAAGAAAGAGGGCAAGTCACAACAAAAAAAGCAATAGCTATAAAGGGCGAAGTAGGGGAGAAAATGGTCCCTGGGACATATACGGTCCCATAAGTCAACAATTTACACAACCTCTGCTGGTTTTAGTTTGGCTTCTGCCTAGTCCAGCAGGCCGTCAGATCTCTTAGCTATAAATCACATATTCTGAATAGGGATTACCTGGTGTTATGGTGAATTATAACAGATATCTGCTCTCTGCAGAGACGTTTGAAACTGGTAGCTGAAGTCTATGTAATAAAAAAACCACTGGGTTTTACCAAGAAAATAATAGTGCTGCTTTCTAAAGAAAATAATCTCATTATTAAGCATAGAACACTAAGGTAATGAATCAGGTGGAGTGAAGAAAAGACCGCTTTTAAAAAATTAAGATATTCTTTCTTTTGGCCTTTGTTCCTTCATCAACAGGTGAAATACCCTTTAAATTCCAGAGGACCTGAATACTGTCTTTGTTGATCACACAGTTCAGCCATAGCTGAGCTGAGCGCTGAACTCAGTTCTGTAACAGAGAAATTTAGTAAGAGTTTGTAATTTTCCTCACCTCAAGTCTAATTGATGCAGAAAACAAATAAAAATATAACACAAGGTCTTACAGAAAATATATTCAAATTAGAGTATGACTTAAACTACTTAACCCCCCCCCCCCAAGTTATATAAAAATAAATATCCCTAATGCTGCCTAAATAGCTTATATCAGTTTTTAAAGAAAAAAAAATATTTTAAGGGTGATGGGTAAGGAATGACTGTTCACAGCTGCTGTGCCTGCCACTTATTACAGGAGCATTGTATTTACAAGCAACCTTATCAGATGTCCCCTGCAGAAATGGCTGTTCCTGGTGAGGGTAGGGTAACCACCCAGCTCACCATCATGGCCTTCCTGGCCCACACACCAGAAAGATGAGAAGGGGGTATAAGCCTCCATCAGCTACATTACACAATCAAATGGGTTGTTTTACCTTTTAGCTGCCACCAGAGATAACTCCAAGTCAACCTGTGTGTCTAAGAATCAGGTTAAACAGGCAAGGCTGTAAGTCCCTTGAAGCAGACGCAGATCCCTTTGGTTTGAGGCACGCAGACTTCACAAAGGGTCTTCATATGCTTGAAAAACACCATCTCTAATGTTGGTTTAGTTTGATTTTTCTCTTCCTCTCCTGTACCTATACACCTTGCTCTGCTCTCTTTCAGCATAAGTCTTGCAGAAATAGCTGCCAACTAATGTAATATCTGGGACTCATGATGTGCACATCTCCCGATAAAGCACTTCCTTGGGTCAAGCTTCCTCTTGTGCATTGTCCTTAAATACCACACTCACTTTTTGTGCTGGGAGGGATGTCTGGCCCATCTGGTAGTACATACCCATCTCCTGATCTGTGAGGAGGACACGTAGGGCTTTAGGAACTGGCCCTCAAATTGGCCCAGTCTGTCTGATACCCAGTTAATGAAAGACAGACAGATTTAGAAGCAATGACACACCAGTGCTTTAACTGACATCACCAAGAATGATTGTGGCCTTAATGACATGTATTTTATGTGACCAAAGAAAATAAACAAGTAGAAAAGGATAAGACATGTGTGCCATATTTGAAATCAGATGATGTTAGCAGCTGAATTTATGCACTGGCATCTGTACAAGGCTTGCAAAAGAAACAGCTTCCATTGTGCATCACGCCTTTCCACCACATTAATTCCATCATAAACCTCTTCTGTATCACACTTTTACTGCCCTCACCATGTGCAAATTAGCTGTAATCTGGTGACAGCAGCCAAATGCTTCTTCCAAATAACAAAGCAGAAGTTTGGTTGTACAACTGCTTTTTGTAAAAGAGCAAAAACATCACACATCCGTAATTAACCATAATGCATGCCTCAGGGCCAGTTTTGAAATAGGGGAAGCGATGCTATCAAGAAGCACCTTAATCCATTTTCTAGGAGCCATTAGGACATCCTTTTCAGAAATGCATGAGTGATGTAGGGCACAGCGCAACATCCCCGTGGGCTTGCAGCTGGTGTGGTTGGAGGTGACTGCTGCTTTCTGCATCCATACCCTGTTCATAAGCACTCCTCGCTTTGGCGAGCACTTGGTTGGTTCAGCGGGAACTGCTGCTGGGGGACTCAGCTGATTCTGCTGGCTGAGGGTGACATTCACCCCACACCTTCTGGTGGCTCTGCTGTGGGGTGGCAGCTCTGCCTACATGGGGCCACGAGCAGCTGGGTCTTTCATACCTTGAAGAGCTTCAGCTGTTTTCAAAGATGTGGTCTCTGCCATGAGACCAGCCATTTCCAAAAACCCTTGAGACTTGAACGCCAAAACCTCATAGATTTTCAGGTGGTACTCCAAAAAGGTAATGATAGCTGCCTTTTTCCTTCTTGCTCAAAGGATGCTGCTTCTCTGTTTTCAAGGTGTCCAAACTAATAGTTAAATCTCTAAAGCCATTAGTGTTCATTGCTGTAAAGAGTACATTGTCGTGTCGCCAATAAATCTGCCACGGTTTGGGCCAGACTGACCACCGAGGCAAATGACAGATGCTCTCCCCCACCTCTCTCTTCAAGGAGAGGAGAGAGAGAGAGAGACTTATGAGTTTAGAAGGAACTAAACTACTTTAATGAAATATTCATAATAGAATAAAAAGAAAATAATGAAATACATACAAAACCGTATCAAGCTCCCAGGATGACAATCACGTCACCAGCAGGCACTGGGGAAGTCCCAGACTGGACTTAGGGACAGACAGGAACTGGATTCTGGATCTGGATTCAGGATCGGGATCAAAGGCACATGAACAGAGAGAGTTCTCCTCAGATGCCGGCCATTGAAGAAAAGAGGGCTGACCCTTTGATCCCTCAGCTTTCATACTGAGCATGAGGCAGATGGGATGGAAAACCCTGTTAGCCAGTTTTGGGTCACCTGTCCTGTCCGCTCCTCCCCGCAGGTGTGACCCCTCTACGCTTTTCCGCTTCCCACCCTCCAGTGGGCAAATAACAAAGTTGGCTGCCCTTGGGTGTTATGGCAGTAACGATAAGAAAGAGCTTCTCTGCATCCCACTCCTTGGCATAAGTTACAACTAATCAGGTCTTATCACTCTGAGAGTGAACAGTTTCTGCACAACAGGCTGTTAATTTCAGCAGTTAGAAGAGGCCTAGCTAAAAGTAAAATTACTGAACAGAAAGTTGGTTCTGTTTTACCTCAAACCAGGACATTCATTAAATCTTCAAGTCTGTTGTTTATTTTTCAATGTATATTCTGGTGACACATGTTTAATTTTATTGCTGGGTTGAGCAATGGCACTTAACATTCAGAGAATTATAATGATTACCTAGGAGCAATCATCAGAGGTATGTCCTCTTGAATAACACAGAGACACAAGATCTAGGACTAATCTTTCATATCTGCTTTTTAAGAAAGAAACCAAATCTGAGGAAAAAAGAAGTTGCAAGTTTTCTGAAATTACTGTGTTGTTATTATTATTCATTAAGTGTCTCAAATGTTCCTGATCTCATGCAAAACCATTCCTGCCTACCTCGAACGACACACAACCAAAATGGTTGGTTCAATGGGAGAGGAGGGTCCTGTTGGCATTGGTCTTTGCTAGCCCAGCTCATACCGTGTCTGTTCAGTTCCCTTCCACGCATGTCTTGGCTCCCCTGTTGGCACCGCTGAGGGGCTTCAGCCGGGTCAGGGCTGCGCTTAGCTACTGTATGAGGGAATCAAGATTTTTCTGGCTAAATAAGAGGAAAAAAGTACTTTCCACTGCTGGTGGCAACATGCTTACCTGCTGCATATGCTCTATTGGTTTAGCAAGGAAAGCCAGCCTGTGGAAATGTAAAAAGACCCATTTATAACCTGAGAACTGATAATGTGCACAGTTTTAATTGAGGAACAGCAGTGGAAACCAGCCCTTGCATGTCTGATAGGTAGCAGCGAACCAGTTTGACCTAATTTTTGTTTAGCATCTGAAAGGAAATGGTTAATTTTTTGGTGAAGGAAGATTGTTATACAAATATGTGTGAGCCTGTGTTTATATATAGGTACAAATACATATACATAGTAACATCTTATTAAAAGAAATAATAACTTTTTTTGTGTTTTGTATAGCGCAATTCATAACTGCTATTTTTTGCGGATACTGTTAGATGGTATTCTATTGGATGCCAAATCTCAATACCAACTCAGAGTAAGAAATGAAGCAGAAAAAACTACAGTGGAATCTACTAATTTATATTCAGCTTCAGCAATAAGGATCAGAAAAACTGATACAATTTGAGCAGCACTAACAGGCGTGTCAGTTTTGTTGTATGTCTTTGATACTAAATGAACTGGTTAAAAAGGTTCTTGTTAATGAGCACTGGACCTTAAAGCAAATGAAGAATTGCAAAGGCAGTTTTGGTGTATAGGCTCAGGGTTATAGGGTGCTGCTTAACGTTTTAGGCATGGAGAGACTATTCTCTTTTCTGCATTAATAAAATTTGAAACAATGAGGAAGAAAGCTGTAGCACTAGAGGTATTCTTCCATTTTCTTCCTTACAGTTTTAATAAACTAAATTTAACAGTGTATGGTGAATATCACTGGGCACAGAAGATGCTAGTTCTAAAAATCTGCCCTAACTTTACACAGTCCAAATCCCTGTTTTATGGAGTGCTTTTCCTGATCTTAAAAACAAAAACAACCAACCAACCAACCAGCCAACCAACCAGCCAATGGACTCCTGAAATGACAGGATCCCAATAAGCTAAAGTTTGGCATCCCAGATGTCATCTCCTAGTCAGTCTGGGGAGGTTGTATATGGTGCAGGAAAGTTAATTCTTCAGCGGATAAGCACTAGTAGGAGACTGGATGATGAATTACCCAATTTGCTGGTCAGTAGATGACTTGGGTTTTGCCCTTGGTACAGTCACAGGGCAGAGATCTGTGCTGTTCCTGAGTTGTGCATTTTTTTCATGTGCTTAAGCTCATGTAGCTCTTCTAAGGTTTCTTACAGATGGACTGAGATGCAGGTGTTCACATCTGAGACCAGACGCAAGGTTTTGCTAGATCTTTCCTCCAGCCAGCAATAAGCCTGGAAAAAAATCCATGAGTTAGGAAGTGCCAAACTGTTCCCCAATTTCCCTCAAATTCTCTGGCTTGCAGAAGATAATGAACTAAGAAAATGTGGCTTTTTAATAATATTTTTGGGTGGTATTTCCAAACTGCTTTTATTTCTGTTGAATTGCAGTGATTTCTCATTGTGAAATGTTCTTAAATTTTATTAGCAAAAACTGCTTGGAACCAGAATAAATTTGGATTGGAAGATGGTTTGAACAAAATATGACTTCTGTTATGGCTTCAGAAGTGCTACTGAACCAAAAAATATTTGCACAGAGGTAGTGGTCGTCCCAAAATGCTTTATACTCAAGGAAGCCATGAAAAACCCTTGCAGTAGGCCTATGTGAAATAATCCGCACTCTAAACCTGTGCCACACAGATGAAGACACAAAGAACTTCTCTGCTCTTAAAGAACATAATAGCTTCATCCCAAAAATAAGACATTTAATAGTCTTTCCAAAATTGGCTACTCTTCAATATTATGTCATTCTAATTATTATTGTTACTTATATAAGTGTCCAATCAAGTTGGGCCTTTGAGTTTTAGGTCTCAAGGAAGACCTGCAAGCTTGGATCCCACGGTTTGATTGCACATGGTATGAAAAGAGGTAGTTCCTCAAGTGGTTTTGCATATACTACCTTTTAATTTAGTTGAGTACCCTTTGTTCTTCTCCTTTCTCATGCACGTGTTCATTTCAATCTCTTTTCACATGAAAGGTTTTCCATGCTCTTCTTTTGTTAGCTCCCTTTGCTGAAAATAGATTTCTCTTTACCATCATTTGCAAATTAACACAGTCAAAGGCAATTTTGTTTTCATGGCTATCTTTGTTTTGACTGTTTGTTTCCAAGAGAGAGGTTTTCTTCAAAGATTATCTTCCTGCGCCTGAAAACTTCAGGCAAAACAGAATCTTGGTAACAACAGCTTTATGTCTGCTCTACTCCTGTGACAGTTGTGGCTGCTTCTGGCATGACTTATTTTGGCATCTTTATCCTCTAAGTGCAAGACTCACACAAGAAAACCTGCCCTTTTCGCAGTAGGGTAAACCTGCCTATCATGAGACTTAGCGAAAACACCACACAGAACTGCAATCTCTTCTAATTCTTACAAATAAAAATAGTGTCGCTGTTTCCATACAGGTTTAATTTATTTAGTTGAAAAACATAGTTTTGTCACTGTTTGTGATGTCAGTATTATTCTTGACTCGAGCATCCTTACTTTATACAGGGAAGTGCTTAAATGCTGGGGTGACAGAGGCTATAGAAAACCTGCAGACAGACAGATAGCTTCCATGGGCAGCTGGTTTCTGAAGAAAGAGGTGGCCACTGTCCGAGCTGTTTGCTTGCATGAAAGATAACATTATCATGATATTTTCTCAGCTGTGCTTAAGCAAAAGGAAACCACTGGCCTTTGCCTTATGGACATTAATTTCCTCCATTAGCCCATCTCCTGATTCTTCCTGATGATGTATGGTGTCACCAGTTGTTTTAAATATAGCTCAACTCAAAGTAACAGGGCAGAAACTTTATATGGGTGTTTCCTTTCATTCTTTAGCCTGGAACTGCCTTCTAGTGTGTTTGTACATTTCTGCTAACCATAAACACCACTCTACAACTTGCTTAATTCGTACACTATTCACACTGGATGACTACTTTTTGGGTTAAATTCACTCTTAGACAGAAAGAGAGATGAGTCAGCACATCACCTGAGGTGTTCTGTCTCAGGTCATGCAATTGGCCACCTTCTGGGCTGGATTTGCAAGTGGTGTAAATTTGTATAAACCCCTGACTTGTCTACCTTGATGACCTACAAGCTTACTTTTAGCCTTCACCTGAACAGTTCTGTCATGATATTTAACTTAGAGTTGACAATTTTTGACAAATACAGGCTTTAAAGCCAGAAGGGGCTTTTACAACATTTAATCCAACTGTACAATCTGCTCTTTGCCAGGGACTTTGACGTGAACTCTGCAGAATTTTTGAACTCCATGGAAAAAAATCCCATTGCAACCTCCCTTCCATGATTCTGGATCTGACAAAAAAGTGGATGAACCTTAGACTCAGTGCTAAAAACCTAAGCAGAAAGTTCTCAGAAGCTGGGGGTGAGAACAGAAGTTGGGGGTGAGAACACCTCTGTTTTGAAGATTACCGTGATAAGTGGTTTAAGGTGCAAGGCACTCCATCTCAGATAAATTGACAGCCACTCAAAAGAAAAATCCAAGATGGTGTGTAATAAGTTTTAAGACTGTTTCAATATTGGGGTCAGACTGGTGGAAGTATTTCAAGTCCCAAAAAAGGAATTGAATATGTAAG
>VFFE01005268.1:97203-156570 GCA_008921705.1 Burhinus oedicnemus
TCTTTCTTCAATGGCCGGCGTCCTGGGAGGACTCTGTCTCTGCGTCTGCCTTTGATCCCGATCCTGAATCCAGATCCAGAATCCAGTTCCCGTCCGTCACCGAGTCCAGTCTGGGACTTCCCCAGCGCCTGCTGGTGATGTGATTGTCATCCTGGGAGCTTGATACGGTTTTGCATATATTTCATTATTTTTCTTTTTATTATTTTATTATCAATATTTCATTAAAGTAGTTTAGATCCTTCTAAACTCTTAAGTCTCTTTTTCTCTCTCTTTCTTGCCTCCCAAGTGGAGCAGGAGAGAGAGAGCATCTGTCGTTCCACCGGATTGGGCCAATTTGGCCCAAACCACGACAGACCTACAAGCTTACTTTTAGCCTTCACCTGAACAGTTCTGTCATGATATTTAACTTGACAATTTTTGACAAATACAGGCTTTAAAGCCAGAAGGGGCTTTTACAACATTTAATCCGACTGTACAATCTGCTCTTTGCCAGGGACTTTGATGTGAACTCTGCAGAATTTTTGAACTCCATGGAAAAAAATCCCATTGCAACCTCCCTTCCATGATTCTGGATCTGACAAAAAAGCGGATGAACCTTAGACTCAGTGCTAAAAGCCTAAGCAGAAAGTTCTCAGAAGCTGGGGGTGAGAACAGAAGTTGGGGGTGAGAACACCTCTGTTTTGAAGGTTACCGTGATAAGTGGTTTAAGGTGCAAGGCACTCCATCTCGGATAAATTGACAGCCACTCAAAAGAAAAATCCAAGATGGTGTGTAATAAGTTTTAAGACTGTTTCAATATTGGGGTCAGACTGGTGGAAGTATTTCAAGTCCCAAAAAAGGAATTGAATATGTAAGAAGAAACCCCTGCTGGGCTAAGTGTGATCCCCGATGTCCTATCATGTCATGATTTGCCAGCAGAGGAGTCACACAACTACTAGTAATTTCAGCCTCAGAACTGCTTTATTTCTGTTATGAATTCAAGGAGAAATTGGCAGCAGCTCAGGCTTCTCTTGTTGCAGTAGGAAAGGAGGAGGAAGACAGCTAATACTGTGATTTTGTGTAAACGTGTCCCAGTTGTCACTTAGGCGTTAGAGAGCTTAACACAGCTGTCCTCAAGCAAGCAATGTACTGGAGATCCCCAAAGAGCTGTCTGTGTACATAGTACTAACTTCAGTCTCTGTTTCCACACCTTAACACTCTTTGATGGAGGAACACTTCATATACCATCCCATCTGCTCTCTCTAGACGAATTCCTTTGTTTTTGCTGTAGGTCTCAAAAGTGGGCAGCAGAAGTGGTTTATGTGTTTGATAAGGAGAAGAGAGTCCTCCCTGGATTTGCAGATTTTAGAACAATAAAGAAGTCTGACAACCTGAGCGAGCACAAGGCCAACACTGGAAAATTTTATGAACGACTACTTGAAGCTATGCAAATTGTGCCATGTCCCAGGACCAGCTAGGTGGACAAAGGACTTTCCCTTTACATCCTGTTGAAGACTCAACAACTTATCCAAATCAGAAGTCTCTGACCTGTTGAAGCAAGTTATCTTCCCTTCCTCTGTGTCCGAGGATGCAGGGACTGAGTTCCCATGGTCAGCATAGGAAGTTTGGTTCACAAGGAATGATGCAAAAGCCATGACACCTTTTGCTGCCTGCATATAGTCCTGGGGTGACCTTCAATAATTACACTCTAATCTTTTTTATAACTGTTGTTTAAATTATAGGACTTTCCTTGACGATGATAATCAGAAGGGAAATGTCACCGCAAATACACTCCAGAGGAAAAGAATGAGTTGAGTGAAACCACAATGTTCTGAGACTTGGCTATATTCAGACTCATAAAACTTTTGCCTCCGGATGTTAGATCAGATAATAGCACATAGATAGACAAGCCACATGGCCCAGAATAAATCCTTCAGTAATGGCTGCATTAAAAATACAACAGACAGATTAGGTGGATTTATGCATCTATTTCAGATAGTAAGAAAAAGTGGATATGAGTAACTGAGGAACTGTTGAGGCAAGAGGCCATGTGGACACTGAATTTTCTTGAATGCTGGGCCCACAGCTAAGGAGAACAGCACTGAAGAAGACTCTTGCCAGACTGAGTCTGGACTTGGATTTGTCCTGAGTTTCTATGAGACAAGTCATTGAATGACTTGGGCATGTCGATCTTTCTCTGTTTCAAGCTGAATATCACTAAAACTTCCCTTTTGGTTGCAAACTCTATGGGAAGAAGCCTTGTTTGCTCAGGGACCAATTCTTTCAAGTTTTGGACCCAGGAGTATCTCCTAGTTGCCTCTCTAATTCATTGAAAGTCAGAGGAGGAGAGGAGGTGTGCTAAAAAATGATGAAGTAGGCATGATTAATTAAATCCCTTTATTTCTGAATTATTTCCCAAAGTCTAATGGCAGCAGTCCCAGGCACCTCTTCATCTTCCTCTCTCCTCTGCATCCCACAGGACATGATAGTCTCCAGTGTCAAAGCAGATGTTTTGAGTAACCAAGATGTGATAATACAGACTCCCTACCCTCACCTCCCCATCAGCCTGCCCCTAAATATCCCCCTCCAAACCTTCCAAAGAGCCAGCTCTGTGCTGTGCTTGCTTGCAGCTGGTTTGGCTTGATCAGGAGGGTCTCAAATACAGAGTGGAGGCTGGCGCTGGATTTTGATGGCTTTGTTAATGCTTTCTGTTTTCCCCTTCCTTTTTCTGCTACAGGTTTCTGCAGCTCTTGCCAGAAAAGGTGCAGACTGGTGTTGGTTGCTCTTCCTCACATCAAACTGTAAGTAGTTCAGAGGAAGGACTGTGGCTTTTTTTTGCCTGTTTATGTACAGCATATACAGTAATATCTATAGATGTAGACAACTATAAAGCAATATTAATGATGATGGTAAAAATAAAATATTTGTAGTCCTATGTCTTATTTTCAATGCACCCTAAGGTATCTTCTTCTGGGAAAAATAACAATAACAATGAAAAAGGCTGGAGGGGATGTAATTTCTTTGTTAAAATTATGTGTACCTCCACTGACTAATCACTCAGGGGTTTGTGCTGATACTCTTGTCTCACACTGTTGTTCTTCTCTGAAGGTTTACTGTGGGCTCAGACTATGCAGTTCAAGTTCTTCTGTTTTAATAAGTGGCTGCACCTTTGCCCAAGGCTGTGATTGAATATGTGGGCAGTTACTGTGGTTCAGCTGACACTTGGAAACTTATTATGTGGTGTTAACTTGATGTTGAATTTGCACCTTGGGGGGTTTATTTAACTCAAATCCTCATTTTTATGGTGCCAAACTGAATCAAAAGCTCCAAATTTCACTCAAGTGAAGAAAAATCCAAACCTATGGAAATTCCAGCACAAACAGAATGAACAGTGCTAGGTAGTAGGTAGAAATGCTTTCAAAATCTGAGAGCATTTTATTGTAACTGTTGGCAAACCATGCCTAAATTTCAAGCTTGTATAGAATTAGGAGATAAGAAGTGTTACTGGAGTTTTGTGTTACGTGGCATGCATTTGACAGCAGTCCCATACCATCCTGGCTCTACCAAAGACAGTTGGAATGATTTTCCCTGGTGCACCAAAATGCTTGTGGAGAGACCAATGTGTATAAGGAGAATAAGTTGTCAGGGTGTGGAAGAATTTGTGGAGCATCTTTGGTGCTCTTCATTGCTGACAAGACGTGTCTGGTCTGATCTGGTCTGACTGTTTTAATACTCTCTGAGAGCATTCTCTCTGGCTGGATGGCAAGGCATGATCCTCCTGATGACTGTTTGTGAGAAGGGTCCCAGGTCTGATGGCACAGCTCTGCCATCTTTCAGAGATTTTAAATGTGTTTTTCTTCTGGCAGTGACACCTATGAAATGGCCACTGTTTTACCAAAAAGCGTCATCATCATTGCTCTAGTCTTTGTATCCCCTTGCTATTGTAGGGGACTACTCTCAACAGCATGTAACAAAAAACCCCACAAATCCAGGATGATGTCTGCTTGGTCAAGGGCCATAATAGTCTCACAAGTCTTTGGCTTAGCTAAGGAAGTGTCATAAAAAACCCACTGTGGCAGCGTAGACTATAGCTACAACTATAAATATTTTCAGAACCATCACTGTAATTATTTCTGGCTAGTAAACACTCTTCCAAAAAAAAAGAAAAATTAAAGTAATTATAAGTGTTAACATTCTGATGCCAGATCTCCATCGTTAGAATAGGCCATACAGACATTTAAGACAGAAGGGTTAGATTGGGAGGGTGGGAGTAGTTTTCAGCCGCAGGGCTGGAACAGACACGGTCCCTCCCCCAGGCAGTCTGGGGTGGGGCTGCAGCATCCTTTGGCTCCTTCCCCCATCAATCTGCCCCTGAGAGATAATCTTTTCCCTTCCCCCAAAGCACTCTTAATCTGAAAAGTGAGTGGGTGAAGCAGGAGTGGAACGTGGAGGGCAGATGAATTAATAGTGGCAAGGGCATGTTTTCACATATGCTAACTGATGTGCGCAATTCGTAGGAGTAATAAGTCGATCTCTCTGCCTAGTGGGACAGAGGGTTTTAAAGGCATCATGGCTGAGCTGGGAGAAAGCTTGAAGACAGGGCATGAAGGCAGAGGTTGTACAAGGAGTTCACATTCCAGCACTTCTTGTAGCATCTATTATTAGAGTTCTGGTTTGACTAAAAATGTGAAAAATAAAATTGTGCTGTCTGGTACAACATGGGGTGCAGTGAGATATTAATTATGCTGTTCTGGGTTTAATTTTGGTGTCCTTACACACCCTAACCTCACATAAGAGTGGACTCACCCTATGTGAGAGAAATGTGTCTTTTTTTTAAAGCTTAACGTGCTTTTGATCTTTCGAACAACCCAGTGCTTGAAGGGGGGATGTGGAAGATTCATTTGTATTCTATAAAGCCACTTGCTGTGCATGAGGAAAATAGCATCACGCCACATCGCGATGTGAAGGTAGCTGCACAAGGCAACCGTTTGGAAGGGGCTGACACAATTTCTTGATGACTTGAAGTACATGTGAACTCATTGTCTCTGATCCTTAGCTGATGTAAATCAGCAGAGCTCCTCTGACTTTATTAAATTTAGCTGATTTCAATGAGGATTCGTCCATTTGTGTTCACAGTATTCATTAGATGACAATATCTGATGAATAACAATAAAAAGCTCCTATCAGACCTCTGATAACAATAGCTGAGAGGACACTAATACTGGCAGGATATACCTCAGCATTTAGTAAATATTCTGCCAAATTAGAAAAGAAATCACAAGGCAGGGAGGCTGGGAAAATCTCAGAATGTGTTTACAGCCTCCTTTAATTCAGTGCCATTTCATTACATTGCCAAAATTAATCACTGTCTTCAGCCCCTGTCTTGGCTTCTTATTTACTGCTAACTTGATCTCCTTGGTGAGATTTTATTGCTCCCAACCATCATGCTCTTTTAACATAAGATCCAATACAGATTGCAAAGAAATGAATAATGTAGGGAGCAAGCAAATAGGAACTTAAGGGTCACATGTGACTCTGTTAAATGTAACACATATTCCAGTAAGTATATAGTGTACTTACAGCCTCAGATCCTTGCCTATGAAATAATTGGGTTATGTGTTGTTAGCTACCAAGCATGAGAAGCACGGATGTAATGGCTAAGCAATGCTCTTTATCAAAATAACAATCTGAAAGAGTGTGGTCTGCCCACAAGCTCTCCCACAAACGCAGTATCCCCAGTGCTGTCAGCCTGGTACTTTGCTGGAACCCAGCTGCTCCCTGCTCTGCCACCTACAAGTGGCATGAAGTTGGTTTTGGTATGAGAAAAGCCATCCCATTGTGGGACACAGGGAAAAGTGAGACAGCTCTGTTTTGTTCAAAACCTGGGTTTGGTTTGAATTAGGCCTCTGAGGTGCTTGTATAACTACAGAATACTCTTTGCTGTGCTGAGTCTCTTCCCTCTCATGATTTTTTTTTTGGGGGGTCCTTCATTGCCATTTTTAAAGGATGGGGAGTGCATTTATTCTGTGTACATGGTGTCTAGCACAAGGGGACCCTGACCTTAGCTGAATCCTTTGAGCTGCAGTACGTGTTTCTTTAAAGATCTCTCTAATAAAATGCTAGGACGTAATAATGCCCCAAATGTCACTCCTTCCTTGACCTTTGGAAGATCAGACTAAGCCCACCTCATTATAGAAAAAAACAAGAGCCCCCCTTCCCCCCCAAAATTCAGAAGAATTCAAAACACTTTCAAGTATTTTGAAATAGATTGTACATGGGGAAATTGCGCCAGTTGCTTCTGCATGTCTTGGCTAGATATATCAGGCTGGTAAGAGAAGTGTTCACACAAGGAGGAAGAGTTGTAATGAATGAAAGCCATACGGCTGAATCTTTCAGACAATATCCTCCAGTGCATCAATGAGAAAGTGGGAGTTAACCTGGCTCAGACAGGGAGCCTGTTCTGATATCACAAAAGATGGCTAATAATATTTAATCACTTTCTTTCCCCATGTCAGCACTTCCCCCTCAACAACTTCATTGTCTCTGATTAGTAGCAACCTGTTTTAATCGGCTAGTGATGATGAGCCCCTTGGCCACAGATAGGTGCAGCTCCAAGTGACGGTGGGGTTGTTGCTATTCCTTATCCACAGCACAATAGGGACTACATGTATGACTGAGTTTAGGACACTATTGCACCAGGTGCTAGAAATGGGGTGTAAAAAAGACATTTCTCTGTCCTGAAGGACAGACCTAGCTAAGAAAGCTCAAACAGAAGTATTATTTCAATGTTAGATAGGAAAGAGAAAGTATGGAGATAGATCTCTGAAGCCTCAACTATGGTCATCTTTGCATCCTGTTCATAGCCAGCTTGCAGGCACTAGGCTCCTCTTCTGCAGGTGCTTTGAGATCCTTCAAAGTGAGTCTATGGAAGAGGGCCACTGAAAAACATCACATTGCAGGTTTTAAAGCGAGGGCACAAGTTGAGAGGCTGTTACAGTGTGAGCCACCTGATAGCAATCTTCGAAGATATATTTTGGAATGATAGGTACCAGCAATTAGGTCTTGCAAGGGCATATAATTATTGTGTAATAATTTCCCATTTGTCATGCAGGGTTACATGCTTTCATAAGGTGTGGAGTTGCTTTTTACACAGCAGCCACGTATCCTGGGGCACCTGATCCTGGGTGGAATTGCTGCACTGTAGAATATGGTGATTTCTGAATAGACAAATACTCCATTTCTGTTACCATGTGACGTTCTTTTCTGTTGTCTACGTATCTTAGGTCTCAGAAGGCTCATGGAGATGCTTATTTTTCTTTCTCACTCTGCAAGTGAACTCAAATAGTTATGGGAAAAGTTGTGTGTCCCAGAGTTGGACATTTCAGCATTCTGCTGACTGTAACACATGGAAGACAATAGCTCAAAGGCAGAAGTTACGAAGGAGGAATATGATGCATGGTTGGGAAATAACATGCTCTAGAGTGAAAATGAAACATGGACCCTAACACCAGACACGTTTGGAAATAATGATTTAAGTAAATAGTTCCATGAGCAGCAGACCAATGAAGTAGCGTTTTGATTGAGCCATGATACTTCTTTCTCCTTTCTGTTTGACCTGAAAGAAATGACCGATGTTGCAGATGGTCCAGACCTGCAGGGGTGACTGGGCAGGTGACACTGCTTCTTTAAGAAACAAGATGAAATGTTGGTGGGCTGAAAAAGTGGCTTTCCGGGCTACATGCAACCTCAATGCATGTTTTACAAGGCCTCGTGTAAAAAGTTGTTTCCATTAAGAGCTCTAACCTGCTATCAGACTTGGGTGAAGCTGGACAAAATGCATTCAGAAAGTTCACATATGCCTTGTTTCCCTGAGAAAGCAGGATCTGTAAATTGTATGTGAAGATGTTTCTAGTTTTCTTAAAAAACTTCAACCAATTCAAGCCTATCAACAAAGAAATAGGAATAGGGAAGGCATTTCAGCAGAAGGAATTGGTTGCTTACCTGGGCAGCTGATTCAGCCTTAGGACATCATTTTTGACAGTGAGAACTTCTGAATAGCTCCTGGTGCCAAAATCAAACCTGTGATCTTCCTGCACTATTTCTACTCAATGCAGAAGCCTCCACTGCTTTCCTGTACTCGTCTGCCTCACGAATGCAGTTGTCTTTTCTCCAATTTGTGACACTTAACTTTCTTTTCAAGGCCAAGATGCTGAAATTCTGCAGGAGGTAAGAATCCCATGTTTCTAAATACTGTGGGGTTTTCTTTTTTGTTTGTTTGTTTGGTTTTTTTGATGGTTTCTACTCTCATAGACAGAGCCAAGAGCTTGAAAATGTAGCTCAAATCCTAAAACCTCAAATACAAATGTCAAGACAAAAAGCCCTCAAATGTTCTTGGAGATGAGAGTTATCATTTTAAGCTGGTAATGCTGAACACTGAGTTGCTGGTGTTATGGACGTGCTGGCTGAGGTTTTTGGAAGGCACAGATGTTGGTAACAAAGTAGAAATCAACAGAAATACATTGACTTGTACCAACTGGTGTACACCAACTGGCTTACTGTCTCTTTTAGTGTCACCCACATATCTTCTGTTTCGCCTTTGACGGCTCAGGCATGAAGAACAAATGAATTCTAACACCATTACACTCCACAACTTTGAAAAAGTGTAGTAAATACAGGACACTCCATCTTTTTTAGCTCCATCTGGGCTGAAATCCTGACTTTATTGAACTCCGTGGTAAAATTCTTTGACTTCAATGGATTTTGTTCTTTGAGTCTTACTGTCTCTATTCCTGACTTGTCCAACATGGCCCTGCAGGTCACATCTTTGCAAATGCTCTCCTCCCACAATTGTGTTTGCCTTGTCTGTTTACATTGTCCTTTATTTTCAAAAGGCTACAGCTCTTCTGTGTTTGCACGTAGGCTGTCAGCTGGGCCTTGAACTGGTGCTGCAATGGTTAGCAGTGTTATCTTGAAGATCCTTTCTAACATAAAAGGTATATGCAAAAAAGATATTTGCTCATTTTTAATATAAAAGGTAAATGCAAAACTCTTATGACATTGAATAACTGTCACTGGAACTTAATTTGGATAAACACCCTAAGGTGAAGCTTTCATCTGAACTAGAGGTGAGTCTGAACTTATTAGGGGCAGCATCACATTTTTGAGAGGTTCATATTTGCATCCATAAGGCAATCTGTGATCTTCAGTCTTTTGAGTCTGCAGATTTTGGCTGGAGACTTTCCAGGAAAGTGGTATTGCACCTCTCACTGTAAGTTTTACAGGAAAAGTCTTGCTCTTGAGCCTTTGGAGGGAAGTTCCATCCAAATCTCACAGAACTTGGGCTGGATCTTATTCTGAAGGCAGATAAAAGTGTTGAAAGCTCAGTTGGGTATATCTGCATGCACTTCCATCATACTTTTGATTAGAATGAGATATAACCTGAGAGTTTGGCCTGTCATAGCCTGTGGTTTCTAGTCTAGCAAGTCACACCTTTGTGCAATGTAGACATATATCCCTACATGGATAACACCACTACAGCTCAACAATGCTGAGTTCCCCTCTGGGCACAAGCTAATGAAGGTGAATCAGAGCTTCATGCCGACTTGAAATGTGCTAACAAATCTTTCCAGGCAATGGGCTACCTTCTTTGCAAATGGCTTCTTCTATCTCTGGCTGTGAGCCGAGCGTACCAGACAAGCCAAAGATTTTGTGTATGTTCATCTGGTGCTGTGCACTCCACTCTGGGAATCCCTCCTCACGCTGAAGCTTACCTGAGCTTGCAGAGAAGATGTCTAGTATCAAAAAAATGGGCTTTGCCATAACAAAAACCAATGCTGCTAAGCAAAGCAGCACGTCACCTTATCACATCATGAAGTAAGAGACTACATTAGCAGTGTAAACAACAGTTACTCCATTTATTTTCTGTGTATTTGTGTATGTATTTCTGTGTATTTTCTGGTATGTTTAACTATTCCTGTGAGGCTGTCATGGGAAGGAACTGGCATTCAGTGCCAGATGTCTTAGACATATAATCAGGATTACAAGTAAAAATAAAGAAATTTTTCCAGCTTTGCCAAGTCAAAGTCTGAGAAGCTGCAGTTCATTCTGTAATGAATGTTGTACTTTGTATCAAATTAATTTTTCAGAGCCCTCTATCCCTAAAGAAGTCAAGATAGTCTATCAAGATACACTTCTCTTTCATTATCTTTAAACACATAACATCTAAATATATAAAGGCTTAATGTCAACTCATTAAACAAAAGGATGCTTATTTGCACAGCCACTGTTCTGTGCAAATTGAATGAGTTTAAACATAAAAATAATGTGAGTAGCTCAGTCTTCATCAGACAGGAAGATTTTCCAGACTTATACAGAAGTTTAACAGAACCGAGAAGTTGGGGAAGAACAAACAAACAGAGAGTAATGGTACTGGTGACAGAGTTAAATTGAGAGAGACAATTCCGGTGAACAGAAATGTGATGATTCCAAGACAAGGGCAGTACACCAACGGTGATTACGTTTGGCTTTTTTCTCCTCAAAATTCAGATATTATAAAGTCAACCATAATCTTTCATTTAATGGTTCAAAGCAGTTATTTTCTCCTCATTAGCTGATGGCACACTGCAAATTGCTTAAACCCATTTGTACGGGGAGAGGGAGATGGGGTCTTCTCTCATCAATCATTCTGGCACACAGAAGTCGTGGTTGCCTTGGAACCAGTGGCAGTAAAGGAGGAGCTCACAGATATGGAAGACAGCTGCTGCCCTGGATCAGATCACTCCACCCCCCCGCCTAACACCCCATTCTTCAGAGAGCTGAGCTCTCCCTCCTACATCATGCACATCACTAATTGTGGGATGGTTTGTGTGTGTGTCTCTCCTCTCTCTCCATATTCTCATATTGAGAAATATTTGCTGCAACTTTGCTGCACTTCCAAGAGCAGAATGAGCTCCTTGCTTCCTGTACCTGGTCACTGGGTTTGCCTACCCTAGAGATATCTCAATACTTACGATTTCCAAGGTGAAAAATGTCATTCAAACCAGTCACTTATTCTCAGAAGTAGATGAATCCATAAAAAGTCTATCTATTTAATTAGAGCAAATTCATTTTTATCTGGGATGAAATATCATAAATAAAGGATTAGGGAAAAAAAACCCAACAAAAAAACCCAAACAACCACAAGCCCAAATAAAATCCCATCAAACTGAAGAAGGCTTGAGAAATCACAAAATGTCCTGATGGCTGTCTGGAAAGCATGCGTGAAAGACAACAGTGTTGAGGTAACAGAATGGGAATGATTCTACATCAAAGCTCTAAAACGGAGTGAAAAACCAAAAAACACAGATTCAAGGGTAGTATTGTTTTTCTTCTTCTAATTGAGATCCTTGTTCAATATCAGCAGAAAGTGACTCATTCTGCACATTTTTAAATTCTTGTATGACCCGAGGACTTGTGCAGGGGCAGAACTCTAGTCAATAGTGATAGACACATATAAACACAGAATCAGCTTTTCTTTTCACATTAAAAAGCTGAGAAAACTTCAAGAGACCTAATGAAATTTTGAACTATTTGTGATCACATCTCAGCATTTTGTGTAAAGGTGGGCATTGTCAGGTCCAGTTTTTTAATCAATTCCCTTTTGTTTAAGGATTGTGTCACTTTATGTTTACTTTCCAGGAATTTTTTAACAGCTGATTTTCACTGGCAGAGACATTTTTGAAAGTCAATGTCAATGTTGCATATGGACATATCTGAGGAAACCAAATTTAAAATTTGTACTTGTGCCAAGAGGTTATTGCACACATGCTCAACCAGGGAAACGGCAGAGTCCCATCCGATTTGTCTGACCGACCCAGTTCTTAGCCATGCGGCTCCAGTGTATGTAGGATCGTCTCAGTAAACTGCTGCAGATTTTCTGGGATTGCATTTTCTGCCAGGTCAGACTCTTTGGAAATTCCTTGGTGTGTGTATTTTCCAAGACATAATTACAGACTATTAGATGTGCTTGCTATCCACCCATACACACAGACATGCGTAACTGTGTTATGCAAATGTTGACCGTAACACAAATCACGTTGCTTTGCTTCATGCCTATTTGCATTTCCTGGTAGCTTCAAAAAATGAGGTTCAACTTGGAAATGGGCTTCCAATCGACATTCTTGCTGTGGACCTACTCCCTGTCTCCAATCCCGTCAGAAATTTGGGGGCAGTTCAGATGCTTCTCCAAACACTGGTGGTTGGCCTCAGCACTGATTGGAACTCCTCATTTGCTTTCATTATCTGATGGGTGACAAGTCTGAACGGCTTGCTATGTGTGACTAAATCCAGCACAGGAGCTCACAAATCCCAGCCTTTTGGAAGTGAAAGCTTCCTTTGGCTGCAGTTCAAGCTTTCCTGTCAGGACATTTCAAACACTCCCATGGCAGGAGTTATTGCTCATATGGGAGCAGGTATCTTAACACATTCTTGGCAAATTACCAAGCAATGAAGCACGGACTCAGTGAAGGTTTTGATGGATTCGTGTTCAGGTTTTTTTGAAAACTTCTTTTAACAATGGGTGATGAGTGGATATTGAGCACATTTTATGTCTTGCACACTTCATCTGTTTATGCATGGAAGGTTACAGTATGATTTGATCACGTATATACTACGGTGACCAACATGGGGAGCAGTTGTTTGAAAACAGAGGGCTTTTCAATCCAGCATGCAAATGTTTAAAGAGATTTGTAGCTAGCCAGATTTGGACTGAAAATATTGGACACATTTTTAACAGTGATGGTAATTCAACAAGAGAATAATTTCCTAAGATTATTGTGGATTGTCCATCATCAGGAAGCTTTTAATTAAAATGGGAGATATGATCCAGCTCATTGGTTTTCAGCCTGTGTGTGGAGGACTGCTACAGATACATGGGCTGCTTCAAAAACATTGCAGAAAAGCTGATCTAGCAGTAGGTCTGAATTCCTTCTACCTAGGGGAAGACTCCTGGGAACTTTTAAGTGATTTGCAAATAATAGTAAAGCAGATTTACGACAATTGTGAGTAGCTCTGCTTCCACAACTGGACCCCAAGCAGGAATTAGTCCAGAGAAGACCTGTGATGTGCATGGGATCTGTTCAGGTGATTGCAGATAGACTCTTGTGTCCTTAAAATCTAAAATTTACAAATTTTTCAAAGCATGAAGTCTAGAATTTTGTTGCATTATTGTCTTCCTTTTTCTTCATGATTTTGAAAATAACATGTCAGTTCTGGTGAGGAGCAGATGTAACTTGTGAATGTAGACAGCTGGACATGTTTGCTAGCTTGCAGGATTGGGAACCTACTCAAGGATTATTTACTATATTTAGGTACATACTCTGTTTCTACATGAGTGCCTGCATAACGTGAAAGTGTGAGTGTCTCTACCTACAAATATTACAATGTTCTTAACTTCTGGCTGTCCTAAAATTATCTGTAGTGATCTTTTGGTGCTTTAAACTTAGTTTTCTCCCTCATGTGGTTAATCCCCCATTTCTGCATTAAAATGTTGGCACCCTTTGGTTAAGAAAGTTCTATGTAAATGAGATGATATACTATTATTGCATGGGTGGAGTAGTGAATGATAATAGAACAGTGTAGTCCATATCAAGATATGTTAAATTCACTGAAAGATGATGACTTTAACATGCTCAAATAGTAAATGAAGCCATTAGTAAGTGGAGACGTCATGTATACAGCATCACTGAAACAGGTGCTGTATAAACATAGAACAAAGGGGCTCATCCCTGCCCTTGAAAAAATTTATTGTTTCAAGGAAATAGGTTAAAAGCAAATGCCAAAACAGCTTTTTCCTCATTCATTTAAGTCTTTTGAAAGTACCAGAAGTCAGACAGAATCACAGACCAATGCACGAAATACTCGAGGGACCAGTTTGTCTCAGGAACCATCACTGTCTGTCAGGACGACCTACTTCTAGCTTGTTGACATGAAAAAATAATGCAGAACAGATGACTAAAATGGCTGTAAAATACCAAAATTATTACCTAGGAGGGTTTTTTTTGTTTTTATTTCAAAAGGTGCTGTTTCTATGTGGATACTACTGAAGTCCTCTTTGTAGCCTGTTTTGGGCTTGTGACAACTGGGGTAAAAATGTTGTAGCTGAACTTTGATATATATTTGAGATTTTTAGCAGTTTTTCCCTGCTGGTTCAGGAAGAGTGACAGGAGGAAGAAGCACAGGAAGGTCTGGGCTCGTCTCCTCACTCCCCAGGGAGTTTCAGGCAGTAGGTGGGCTGAGTGACGGACTGCAAAGAAAGCCTTGGGAGATTTGGATCCTCCTTGGGTTGCCCTAGGTGATCAGGTCCCAGTGAAGCTTGGGGAGCTGCATCCAAGCCTGCAGGAGACAGATCAGCAGCTGTTTTGTCTGGCTGCCACCTGCAGAACTCGCACTGCTGCAGATTTGACATTAAAAGTGAAATAAGCTGATTTTCCCCTTGTAGAAGTTCAGAGTGTTCTTCAGGTTCCTGTGGTAAACATATGCCACGCTGACATCAGTGCCAGATGGGAGATGCCATGTATAATTTTAGAAGATAATTCAGAACTCATTGCGAAATGTAGGCATTTATAACAGCGACTGCCAGGAGAGGGAAGAAACATGTATCATCATGCTTGTTCCTCAGAAAGGGGAATTTGCCCAAACACCACAACGGGATGAGCCTGGCCAGTTGCCCTCGCTGTGGGGAGAGCAAGCCTGATGGCTGCAGCACGCCATGCTGGTACCTGGGGGTTGTTTCTTCACAGTCTAGGCAGCAATGGGGAGCTACCAGCCTCTCTAAGTCCTTCCCACCTTCAGCTATCTCACGCCCTGTGAGGCTGTGCCGTCTACGGAGCCCTCAGGGCCATGGATAGGGCTGCGTAGGATGGCTTGTGGAGCTGTCTCAAAAAAATATAGTTCATTGGAGAATTACAGAAATTATTTTCAAATTAAATCCGTGGATTAGTTTCAGCCGAATAAGAAAACAGAGATTTAGAGAAAACAAAAACCTTTGAATTTTTCAGTTTAAAAAAAATTAGAAATGAGAAAATTGGAAAAAATGGAAAACTAAAAACATGAAATAAAATGTAAGTAAAATATTAGTAAAATGAAGTAAAAAGTTTTGTTTCAGGTAGAACAGGAGATCTTAGTTGTGCAACATCCCTCCTCCCAGTGATACTTAGGTATTTGATTTTATTAAGCAATTACATAGGCAAATATGTTTGGGGCTAATATAAGACAACTGCGCAAAATATTTAAGTTCATCTTTTGAAATAAAAAGTCCACAGTCTGCACAGTTCTGGGTACATCTAACTGTTCTGTAACACAGTTATCTGGAAGGACATACAGCCAGACAAGAATCCTGACCCTAAATTGTTCTATGCATTTTTAGTAACCACCCAGCTCTTAGCAAAATGACTGTCTTCCCTATGTGCTGCGTCAAATCCTGTTGTATAATGTTACTTATCCTGATAGGTATCAGTCGCAATTACTGTCTGCATTCAGGTAGATGTTACTATGTCACTTGGAACAATAACAAAGAAAACAAAATCCTTTTCCTCTTTGAGTGAAGATTGCATCTTCCCGGCATGGGAAATGAGTATATCGTATGCTTCAGGACATTCATCTTTTTCATTTAGGGAGGTATCCTGGGCATGATCTGCCACATTCAGAAAGGCAGTTTCAAATCCATGAACTCTTTCTGTTCTTGCTACTGGTATTACATAGAGCAGACCAATGTCTGTTGCTGGACAACGTTGTTTTTCAGATGAAAATACTATAGTGGAACTATCAATGGATGCTGGAAGTGAGAGGCTGACCTGTTGGTTACTAGACTGAGATTAAAATTACAAGCCAACAGGAAAAACACCTGCATTGCTATGTGCTTTCTGCTTTACATTTTATGCTGCTTGGACGAATACAACAGTTACATATTGCGCTTTCTGTTGAAATGTAACACGTAGCAGGGTTCATAGGAGAAAGTGTATTTGAGACATCTCCGATGTCTGGGTCAGGTATTCCAACACTGTGGCTCTCAGAGTTTTGCAGTCCCTTCACACCTCATGGAGCTCTCCTTGCCAGCTCCCAGGCCCTCTGTCTTCTCCTCCCTGCTTCCACTTGTGTATCTAATTATTTATGTCTAATGCCTCAATGACCCCCTTCAAGAGGAGCTGTATTGTGCTTTATCACTTGTAAGCTGAGTGTGTCTGCCCACAGTCTCTGAGCTCTGGGATTCCTTGAGATCCCCAGAGTCCTCTAGGAAGCCATGATGGACCAAGCCATCAGCTCTATAAATCAGAATTTGCCCCTGCAGGCCAGTGGGAGTCCTCTTGAAAATCAGGACATGTATATACCTGCCAAAATAGGAGTATAGGTATTTGAAACAACTGTCTGCTGTTCCTTACTGAGGCTCCACTCCTGGACTTTGAGTATATGTCAATGCTTTCCTTTCCATATGCCAGTTAAAATCGTTGTTGTTGTTGTTACTCTGAAGAACTGTGTTCAACTCATACCTGCATACAGACTTAGGGAAAAGACTCCTGTCTCTGCCAAAGAGGTCTTGGACCTGTGTTGTTCATTAGCTCTGTATCTGTCACAGCCATAAATTGTGAAAACCACTGCTGAAAATAATTCTAGGACTTCTCTGCATTGCCCACAAGCTCTGTTGCATATGTAATGATCGTACTGCTCAGTACAGAAGAGTAATTCAGATGCTGGTTTTAAGCTGTCCATCCTTACTGGTGGCATTGCATGTGGGGCAGCTTCTGGAATTGTGTTCTTCTGAGGCAATCTCTGTTTATCTGGAAATTTCACCCTTTTCCTTTTGAACTGACACTTTGCATTTGTCTCTTTTTCATCAGCTCTTGCCACTGCATGACCGTTTCACAGGCACAAAGAATTACTGAAATTCAGCACATGGAATTTATTTTGAAGAGCCATCTGTAAGCTGAGAAGTACCAGAACACAGCTGAACTGGAGACTGTTTAGGACAGAGTCTCTTTCTCTTCAGAGACAATCTCTTAATTGTTTGTACAGCCCCTTGCACACTGAAACTCCTGCTGGAAACACCTCTAGCACAAAAAACATGCCTACAGCCCTTCTCTGGCACAGATCCCCTGTTACTAAACTCTTTTACTCTCTAAAAGAGGGGGTGGCTGCATCCAGGCTGCCTGTCGGGAGTGGGCACTGGGCTGTGCTAACTCCAGGGGAATTGTTTAGGAATGAGTTGTCACAGGCCAGAAATGTGCCAGGAGCCATTCAACAATTAAACGGTAGAGATGATGGACTTCTGGTGTCCGGTAATGCTCCATGGGACTGTTTAATTTACTGGCATAGACATAAGTTTTTTGTCCGTTACCACTAGAAGTTAATATAAATACTAAATGCTAACAGACAAGCTACTGGTACCCTTACTTGCCTTGCAATGTGTCTTATTCCATGAGCAGTAAACTGGGTTTGTCAATCAACAAGACTAGCTCTGACTCACAACCCAGATTACTCACAGGTTTTACTGACAGACTATCTAGTAGAAAATATATAGGTGAGCCAGAACATAGTGACCCCAGATAAGGTTTTTCTTTTCCCAATAGCACGCTTCACACACATGGCTGAAGGGTCACACTCTTTCTTGCTTACTATCTTCATGTTACCATTTTGGATGTGCCGACTGGATGAATGTGGGCAGGAGAAGTGGAAGAAGTCACCATGTGGCCTGCTTTGACCAGTGGTTAGACCATGCCTTGGAGAGGTGAGAAACAACGGTTTGAAATTCGTCAGGCTGAGGAGGGCCTGGGACCCTCCATTCTCAGGAGTGTACTGTAACCCTTAGGCTGCTGTGCAAAAAGTGGATGAAGTCCCCTCTTCAAGCTATTTTGTTACTCTTTTGGTTTTCAAGGACACTACTCTCAGAAGAGGCCTTGACGCTTTCACTGCGAAGCCTGGGTTAAGGCCATAGAAGGATGAAGTTTTGTCTGCCTTCTCCTCTCCTCACTGGAACCATTTCCTACCCAAGAGCTCAATAAAACTCCTGGCTTAGCATTGAGGAGCCCTGAATTGCCCTCAGGAGGTGTCTGATCTCGTTCTTGCTTGTATTAGGAAGTCTAGGTGTCTGAGCTATTCTACTAGGGTCAAGTACCTACTTCTGAGACATCAGAGGAGGTAAGTCAGACACCTGAAGATAGATGATGTAACTCAGTTCCCACTCCAGACTGTAGCTTCTACATATACAGATTTTTGTTATACTTGCTGTAGAACACCAGGTGTTAAAGTGGTATAAGAAAGCTGGAGAGAGACTTTTTCCAAGGGCATGTAGTGATAGGATGAGAGGTAATGGTTTCAGACTGGAAGAGGGTAGATTTAGAATAGATGTTAGGAAGAAATTTTTCACTATGAGAGTGGTGAGGCACTGGAACAGGTTGCCCAGGGAAGCTGTGGAGGCCCCATCCCTGGAAGTGTTCAAGGCCAGGTGGGATGGGGCTTTGAGCAATCTGGTCTAGTGGGAGGTGTCCTTGCCCATGGCAAGGGGGTTGGAACTAGATGATCTTTAAGGTCACTTCCAACCTAAACCATTCTATGATTCTATGAAACTGCCTGAGTCTGCTCTGAAGGATTTACTCTGTCCTGGATTTGGATGTATATGAGTGAACAAGGATGTGTGCAATCCTGATCACACCTTTAAAACGTGTTGGTTTCAACGACTTCATGCATGACATCAGTAAACGTGCCATCAGACAAGCAGCTAGCAAACTAACTGATCCATCAGGCAGTCACTGGGGCCTGCAAATTAAATACAAAGACAGTCCCAAAAATCAGGATCATAAATGTTTCAGGCTAATTTATTCTGTAAAGCTGGATTAATAAAGAAGCGGCTCCTCTGTTAAAACATCATCTGCCAGGGAGCAGCCCACAAAGAATTACAGCAGGCGATTTTTATCTCTTTCCCACTCCTTCTCATTCCACCAAAAAGAAGGATTCATGCGGGAAAGTGCTGACACATCCTTAATCAAAGGTGTGTGAATTGCTCACATCAGTGTAATTTTATTATTCTGTTGCTGGGATACTTTAATAATAATAATAATGGTGATGATGATGCAAAAACTTATTAAGTCATTGAAGGATAATGCTTTGTTTTTCTACATTTATTTTTTAATTTATTAAGGAAGCCTGTTAACGCTACAAGAACAGACAGTATACATATTTTCTATAAATGGGCAGGGAAATTCATAACGAAATGTATTCCCGTGGTTGGCACAGTAAACACCCTGTGGTTCCAAAAAGGATCCAAGTGCTATGAGCACCTTGGAAAACATCAAACAGAGACTAGAAGGAAGGGGGCGTGTTACATGAACATCACTGACTGGGGATATAGTGATAGATTGAAATCTAGCCTGCCTCTTGGAGCTGGGTTTGGGAGGGTTCTTTTGCATGCTGTTCTCTGGCATGGCTCAAATTTGGCAATTATTTGTTTAAACAAACAAACACAGAAAAATACCACCATTCAGGAATGGGACATCATGTAACTTTGGCTCCAAATGCATTGCCCAAAGCAGTTTTGGATCAGTTGATTCCTAAGGCCTCTTCTTCCCTGTTTCTGTTGTGATAAAACAGCAGTGCTCCTACTTGTGGCCTGTGCAAGATTATGATGTTTAATCTGTAAATTCACTTAAACTGACTTCTGTCTGGATATACAAAAGTTGTCTGAGACTATTTTTATCTTGTTGACAGCCAGCCTCATAATTACTTCCTAAGGCTGCCACCCAAAGGCTGCCTTTTTTACCCTGTAACAATTCAGATGCTAAAAAAAATAATTTAAGCCCCAAACGCGATAATCACAATGTGAGATTGCAGACGTTAGCCCTTCTTCTCTAGATACTTTCTTGACATGAACTAGTGTGGGATTAGTGAACATTAATGTGTAAACTTCAAAACCAGGAATGTCAGGTTTAAGTGACTGCTACTGGCTTGGGAATTTTATATTTAAAGTGCTTTGTGGTCCCATACACAGGGAGTCAAAGGGAGAAGCTCTGTAGAAATATATCAGCTCGTAAGAGGAAGTAATTTGACTTGGGTGACAAGAAGAAGCAAAGATGACTGGACATCAAATGCTACAAGGAGGAAAAGCATATTGAAAGAAAGAATCCTAATGGCAAAATTGAGTAACTTGTCATTGAAATGTAATCTTGTTGGAACTATGGAAGATAATTAGAGAGGTTTAGATGATACTTAACCCTCTATATGCAAGCGAAGGGTCAAAGAAAATGGGTTCAATCAAAAAAGAAAGTTTTTTTGCTCACAAGATCAGCCTGGGTATCCTTGTTATATTTAAGGGTTTTCAGTTAATTCAAGTAGAGGAGGGTACGTGTGAAATTACACTACAAAAATTTAAAACGTGTAGAATTAAAAAAAACACCCCAAACTGGAGCACAGTGAAGAGGATTTTTTAGTATTAGGCTCACAAAGGAAAGTTTAATTGTAGAGGAGATGATTGTGACTTTAATCTAATGCTGAAGAGCTTGTTTGGGGGGAAACTTCAGTGGATCTCTTCATGAGAGAATGGGTCACACTGAAACTCAAAATAAAACTTTAACAGAGACTAATAAGAGATCCAGAATTAACCCTACAAGGCTGCTTTGAATTTGCCAGCCGAATGAAATCTGAGCCCACAGTGACTTTTATAGTGATCAGGTGGTGATTTGGTAGCTTGGACCTGATAGAGAAGGCAAAATAGCTCTAAAGAGTTCAGGGGCAAGAAAACATGTGAAATTCAGCTCAGAGGAAACAAGCCCCAGGCATTCCTCATGGACTTCACTGTAGCAGAAGACACCAGGGCTGTCTACCTAAGGCTAATATGTGAGCTACCACGTTGCTGAAAAGAGTGGCATTAAAACAGGAGGCGTTGTGGTGAAAAGTAAGTGTTTATCTTTATTGCAGGATATATTTGCATTTCAAGTGTAGGAAAAATAATAACCTGTAAATTGCAACACTTTATTTTAACAGTGCTGTGAAAACAAGTAGTGGGTTAAAAGTATGTCAGGCTCTTAGCTTCCTGAAGAAAGTATTTTGTTGGAAGAAAGGAGGACTAAAATCCTTCAGGACATGCCTAAGGACATATTTCAGAGGATGGAGACTCTCTCCACAGGGTACAGATGTCAGAGAGTTTACTATAGGCTGCTTTATTCTACCTTAAAGCTAGAAGAAGAGATAGACAGGTAGAGAGATTGACCCATCTGTTAAGCAGTAGAGAGAGTAAAAGAAAATATATGGTAGAAATGAAAGTTAAAATCCTCTCCCTGTGTATATGCATTTAAGATGGGAACTTTTTCTATTGTCAACAGAGAGAAATGTGTGTATTTGTGTGATAACAGGTATTTTTCTAGGTGAATATTCCAGTAGGCAGGGTTGGAAGAACAGAGCACATATTTATGCTTTTGAAAAACAACACGTCTTTTGGACACTGTTTGCGTACTGAAATGTTTTACCACAAACCATGACATAATTTTCTCTGTATATGGAGTGTAAACATTTATCAAGATGACAGTTTGTTTGGGGGTAGAGGAGTGGAAGTTCACAGACAAAGGCTCCAGGCCAGAGAGAAAATCTGGGCTTGAGTAAGCTAACAAAACCATGCGTACTACATAGTAGGGATAACATACTTACTTGGGAGAAGTCAAGAGGTAGGTTATAGCCAGCCAGTTCACTACCAAGATGACTGTCCCAGTAAAGAAGGGGTAGAAAGGCTGTATAGAGCTTTACACATACCTATAGCTGCATCTAATCTCCTCAAACCACCAGTCTAAGAGCTCTTAGTACAACATTGCCCACAGAAGAAATTGAAGATTGATGGTATTTCCACATGTAGAACTTCGGGCTATCTGTAATAGCTAAATAAAACCAATCAAATCAAACCCCCTTATTTAGGTCAGCAGCAGCATACATAATAGGTGTGTAAGGAATAAAATAAGTTTACCCAGAAATGGCTCTGTACCCGATAGCTTCCCTCTTTCCAACCCCATGCTGGGTAGTGGTCCTGCCTCTGACCCCCTTATCCCACTCAATCTGTTCTTTCTCCTCACCCTGGCGCTGTTCTACATCTAATTTTGTGAGGGATGTCTCTGGGTGCGAATCCTCCAGGATTTATTTTTGAGGTACATTATCTTTGAGGTGTATGGGTAAACTGCACAAGAGGCTGGGGATTAAAAAGGACGCAGGCCTGAGTTACTGCGATAATGAGCCTGAAAATGAGCCATTTTGGGAAACCTCCTAAAAGAGCATTTCACTCCCATTTCAGAGTAGCATGGTCAAAACTGGAGGCCATTGGCTGACAGAAACAGGAATAAACTTCTAAAATTTCTATATATATTTGAGATTAATTATGAAATTATTAATGCTGGAGCTAGAAATGGACTAAACCACTTCTTTCTCTCCACCTGTAGAAAATGTCTTTTATTTTTTTCATTTCTTTCTGTGTCTTTATTTTTCTTTTTTTTTCTTTCTTGTCTTCTATCCTGGTTGCTTCCTTGATTTCTTCCTTTGGTTCCTTTGTTTTCTTTGCCTTCTTTCCAAAGCCTAGGCTGAGTTTTGAATACTAAGCCAGAGGGAATTCTTTTCTTTTCTGAATACAGTCTCCAGAATATTTGCTGACTAGTCTCTAGAACATTTTGCTGACTACAGTCAGAGGTAGGCATCATGCATGTCAATATTATTTTAAAAGAATCTTGTCTTCTTTCAAGAGAAGTGTAGACTGGAGTTACTGTATCTGTAGTTTGGGCTGAGGGCCTATAGTAAATATGTAGGTGATTAGCATATAGTGGCCAGGATAAATATGCTCAGGCATCTGAGAAATGTGTTGGAATCACATTATGCCATCTAAACACACCCTAAGAAATCCTGGCAAAACCACTCCTTAAGCCACTCTGCCTTGTGGTTACACTGTGCAGCTCACAATCTGACACGCGTTGCAAGGTATGTCCGGAACTTAGAACTTTTTCTGACTATGTGAATTCCCTATTTTTATTTGTTTCCTTCTGGAAGAAGTGGGTTTTTATTTTCTCATGGTTCTTCTTGTGAAGATTTACTGTAAAAATCCTGCCTACTGTTTCTACTGTTTTCCCACAAATCCTGTTTTGTGGAACAAACTACATATTTAGGTAGAAGAAGAAAAGCCATAGTGTCTGCCGGGAGTCTCTTAGAATTAGGCATGTTTCATGCTTACCTACAAATGGATGTCCTTCTGCCCCAAGATCTTTTCTATGCCCTGCACCATGCTTATCAGTATCTGCTGGTCTACCTCAGTCTTACGTCTCTGCGTCTCGTTTGCCTTTTCCCTGCGTTTCCCCTGCATTTTATTTGCAGTATTTATATAACCCATTATTATATATAATTGTATCTTATTAATGATCAGTCTGATAGGTGTTAACATTTATCATTACAGGAGGCAGGAGCTCTTAAAAATCTACCTTTCATCTAGCTCAAATTAATCTGACATATATGTATAACACCTCAGAAAAAGCCGACTCCATGAAAATTATCTTATGCAACTCTATCATGCAATCTGCGTGACAGCTCATGACTTTACAAATATTACCTCCAGCTGACAATGCTAAGGAGACATTTTGTTCTAGAATAAATCTAGGTTACACTGGGATTAAGCAAAGCTATATCCATTCTCTTCAATTTGCAATGGTATCATAACTTTACGCACTTGGTTGACTAAACACTCCTCTTAATTACACAATCAAAATCCTGCAAGTTCATTGTGATTCATTATACATCTCTTACTTTCCCTCCCATTTCTTCTCTGCTTAAACAGGTGGTGCCTGACGAGGGCCTGATCCAAAGGGCACGAAGTCATTACTAAGGTGCTGAGAATTCGGGGCCTCAGGCGCAAGGGGGAAACAAACCATCCATGAGGAGGAGTGTCAAGGAGGAGACGTTGTAGAAGAACCAGGGCCATTGAAAAGGCCACAGAGCTTGGTGGGAAAGGAAGGAAAGGGTCTGCAGTCTCCCCATGCTGCAGGGAGGTGCTGCAGGGTCGGTACCATCAGCGAGCAAAGGCTATGCCAACATGTTGCAGCCGAGCCCTAGGTGGGAACTCTCTGCTCCTCTCAGCAGTCTCTTTTTCCCTCTTCATTACATGCCTCTGAACTTCTCTCCAAATTTCCCTCTTCCTGTTCCACCTTTTATTGATCCTGTGGCCAAATTCCATGATAGCAGTTAAAAGACTTCTCTGAGGCTTTGCTAAACCGCCTGCTTTACCATGAGAGCCTCCCTCAGGGGCTGTTGTAGAGTTTGAAATGGCTGTTTGTGAAGAAGCACTGTTCAGTGAGGTGCTGGCTTTTCTGTGTGTTGCAAGGAAAGTTGTGGTGTGAGCAGGATGAATAGCCTGGAAAAATGGGGAGTCAGCAGTCAGCAGGGACCTCCGGGCAAAGCGGGGGGTCACTGAGCTAAAATACATAATTTTGAACCTCAGTATGCAAGAAAGACCTCTCAGCATGGTCTTCTTCATTGTCTTGCTTAATGTAGGATCTCTTATCTAGGACTTTGTATGGGGTGAGAATTTGGTAAATGATTTGTTGCTAGTCAGTTTATAAAACAGATGAAGTTATAGAGGCGGTGGGGGGAACTAAGTTGCACAGTACAGCTCAAGTGAAAGTGAGTGGTAGAAAAAGTAAATAGTCTGAAATCTAGCAGATGAATTTGTGCTCTGTGCCTGTGTGCAGTATTTTTCAGACTGCAAACCTGTAGCCAGTCAATAACACATTCACATGAATTCAACGTTTCACTGTTGACTCCACCAGGCAGGATCAAATTCCAGTAATGCATTAACACATCAATACAATGGATTGTTGATTATCAGTGATACACCTGCAGACTGAATTGCTTTGCTCTGAACGCTAAGGGTGAAAGTCTAAGGATATGGCTCAAAGGACATGGATTGACTCCTGTGAGGAGTATTGGTTGGATGAAGAGCAAATTTCTAGAGATGTGAGGTCTACTTTGCAGTACCCTTGGGGGACAGAAAGATTTTTAAGCAAGATAGACATGTGTAGTCTGCTTGTTGTCCTGAAACCCTTTCGTCTCTAAATGCTTTGTTCCTAGTACTAAATAAACAGTAGTTCCTGATCGCTGCATGTGCCATTGATCATACCTCGCTTCAGGGAGGAACCGTGGGTGCTGGCACTGGGTCAGACCTTGGGGCTAAGCACGCCTGACATCCAGGCTCTTGTGGCCTGCAACTGGGGCTCAGCTCTCGAGCAACAAGAGCAGCAATGGCTCAAAGCCTGATGGTTGAAGGGATGCAGAGTGGGGAGAGATGTGGGGAGCGGGAAAGGTATCCTCCAGACTGTGACAGGTCCAAAGAGGGTTTTGGTTGTGGTCTGCCAGTGTTGCTGATTGTATTATGGGCACAAAAGAAGGAACGTGTGCTGCTGTTCATGAAGCTGCTCATGTAAATGTTTAAAATACTGGCAGTAAGTATTGTAGTTATTAATTAATAATATACATTTATATAGCACCATAAATGTCTATGGCACTTTACAGATAACAATATTCCTAACTGTCAGGGATATTAAGTCTAAGCACTTGGAAGACAGCCAAATGATATAAGCAGATAAAGTCTGCTGTTTATATTTGTAGTTTGGTTAAGTCCTTTGGATTTGCCTTCTAGAAGGAAATGACTAAGGGCAGTGCCTGCATACCTCCTATGACTGGGACCTTTGGGTGACCAAAGTAAATGTATACAAACACCCCTGAGACGTTGCTTTTAAAGGAATCAGGGGTGATTGTGTGCTATCCTGAGTATTGCTACCATCCTTGTGCACAGCAGGGTAACGATTCGGCAGGGACCACTCAACTCCAGTGACAGCTGTGAGTTTGAAAGAACAGAGGAGTAAAAATATCTACCTGTCTCTTGTAGTGCTTTGGGCAAATATGCTCATCTGTGTAACAGATCTATCTAGAGGAAAATAAGGTCTGTCGAGAGGAAAGCTAACTCTTTAAACACGACTGAGCCAGAACAATAGTCTGTGCTGACTATAACACTGGATTAGCCAGGAGGTGTAACTTTCTGCTACTGTCTGTGTCCCCTGGCGTGAAGGAATCTAAAGAAAGAGCAGGAAGAAGCTGGATGCATGCATTTTTGGCAAGAACAGCAGCTAGCTGTGGCTTAATGACCCTAGACAACCTGGGGCATAGGAGTGAAGCAGGTTTAATTAGGCAGCAGGTCTAGGGAAGTTGGGAGATACGGCACTGCACTTAGATGCTGATTTTCTGAGTTCTCAGATACTTGTTATGAGAGAAATACATGTCCTTTGCCAAGCCCAAAGGGGAAAAGGCTTAGCACAGGGGTGGAGACTTGCTCTCCCCACAGGTGGCAAAGATTTAGGAGCTACATGGCATCTGCGCAAGTCCCATCAGACACACACATACTCAAATCACAGGGAGAGAGGTGAGCTGGTTACTCCTGTCCACCCTTTTGCATTTCTGAGGGCAGAGAACCTGTTGAATACAGCATACCCCGAATTGTCCTCTTCCTCCCTCCTACAGCAAAACCGCCAAGGCTCTGCTGACTTAGTAAGCTCCTGGAGAGATTTTTCTGGTGAGCAGGACTTATCCCTAAAGCAAAAGGAGAGTAGGAGATCTTGGCTCTCCACTTGATGCTATAAAGAAGAGAGCTTTGCTCCTTCTCCTTGGCTGGAGGGCAGACCAGCATTGCACCATCATTTCTGGTGGCTCATGAGCTGTGTGGTGAGGTGTTTCTCTCTTGCTCCCAACTATTTTAACCGTTGTGTTAGGTTTTTTTTCCTGTTTTTCTCTATACTGCTCCTCTTTTCTCTATACTGCTCCTCTTTTCTCTATACTGCTCCTCTTTTCTCACTGCTCTCCTTAGAGTGTTTATTTTAGAGAGCTATTTCGAAAGCAGAACGAAGAGTGAATTATGCTGTGCTCTTTGGGGCTTATGATTTTCAGGTTGGATGGTCCTGTATACATGGAAAATTGGCCAGGAAATTTAATGAGCTTCAATGAAGGTAAAGCTAGCTGAATGCTACTGGAGAAAATCAGTGAGGGTGTTCCTCCAACCTGTGCCAGGGTTAGAGGCACTGTATCATAGGAGAGCACTTTCTCCCTTTGAAAGATCACTTCTCAGTCTGGCTAGCAGATTGGATGGACCTTGACAGAGGATGTGAGGGGCTCTGGCCTCACTGAATTTGGAACTGGGTTCCCATTTAAAATATGAGCAAAAGCGTAGCCACACAATAGGTTTCTCACATTTCTTTAGAATTTAAATCTCTGCCTTGTAGAGGTCTAAAATGTTTGACTGCGTTTCTTACTTTCTGGTTTTGAGCTGACCATGAACCTCATGAGACAACTTGCTCCTGTGCATTCCAGTGGTTTAAGTAACTTTTTTTTTTGAAGTCTTCTGAGGTCAGGGCAAGAATTCCGAGTCTTTTGAGGTTCTACCTCTAAAAGTCAATTTTTAAAGAGGAGAAAATTCACATTTGAATTCTGTCTTCAGATTTTGCTTCAGTAAGTCTTCATGTTCAAGGCCCAAGCCCACATGAAGAGTTTTAAATACCTTTCTTGTCTAAAAAGGGATTATGCAAAGATATTACTTCCTTACCTTCCAGATCTGGGCTCCGTACATGTTCACACTGATGGCTGTTTACTTTATTAGATACAAATAAAGTGGTTTTTGTTTACTGTGTTCCCCTCCCTGTATTTCTGCTGCTCTTGACTTACCTCTAGAGGAACATGCTGGATTTCACTCTGGTTCCCGTCCCATCGGCAGGATCAGTAATTGGGTTTGTACAGTTGCTTTGCAGAGTAAACCCTTGCTCTTCTCATCCCGGCTGTGGTACCTCTGTGCTGTGATGCCCTTTGCACAGTGCATTTCTGCCTTCTTGAAGGATGTGCACTACATCCAGGTAAAGGGGCACGTGGCAGAAACAGAAGATCCAAGGAATCATGCAGATGGATATTTAACGTCAGGGGTTAATACAGTTATTTGGTACAGGTCTCTTTCATTCATACTGTGTTAAGGGTGTAATGCAATTTGAAATAGCACCTCTGTACCTTTGACAGGCACAATGAACCATGGGTTGCTTTTGAAAACCTAATATGCCTGGGAAAATAAATGGCATAAACTACAAACAAAATACCTTTCAATGATGCATTGATAAGAAAAAACTGGTATTATGGCTCTCTGGGAAACAGGTATCATTCCCAGTAGTGATATTTTGCATATTTTAGTCAAGACTGGGAACCACAGGAGATACAGTGCTTTCCTGTCAGGACTTGATTGTAGAATTTGTACATAGTGAAAGCATGCCAAACCCTACCCTTATTAACTGTTTGACTATTCCTACAGGCCCATACATATAATCTATGTGGTTGCAAAACAGGAACAGTTGCAGGACAAAGAACATATTGTTAAATTAAAGAGTTTCACAGTTATTGCCTGCAGTATGCAGGGAAAAAAAAAACAACATAGCAGGAGATTGTGAAGGCATGTATATAAAGCTGAAAGAAAAGAGAATGCCGAGTTCAAGGAACTCACTGTGTTCCTGTTCCTGACGCAGAGAAAGTAAATGAACAGCTGGTTTAACCTACTTCTTTCCTAACTGAACTATATTGTGTTTACCTTATTAGTTGGCAGTATGCTTTGATTTAGAACAGAATATCCATTGAAGAAATGTCTGACATAGTTTCGTGTTCCACCTGTTTGCTTACCCCAAGCCCCAGTGTTCGAACAGTCTTAGACGCCTGCCTGGTGGCTAAGTGGATTCATAGATCCCATTTTGTGCCTGCTTGTGCATAGGTGTCTCTAGCTGTGTATGAGCTGTACCTGTAGAAAACAGTAAGTTAACTGTATTTCCAGTGTGCTTGCTATTTAGGCAAAAAAACTGTCTGACCAAACAGTCTATTGCTTCCACAACTGTGATTGCATCCAATTTACATTAGTTTTTCTTGTATTTGTAGTAGTTTTTCCATATTATTACTACCATTATTATAGAGCTTTGCCTGCCTCCCTGTTTTTGGCATTAAGCAGGCAGACGATTTAGCAAGTAGGGACGAGCTTACTTCCTACCGCTATGCTGGGAAATATTTCTACTCTGCCCCAGCCCTATGACAGAGTCAAAATTCCTGTTTCTCTTGGTTCTCAGCTCCTTCTAAATTTGTACTGCAGTGGGATTTGGGCATCAACAACCTCTGCTGCCTCTGGTGGCTCCAAAAAATTGCGATCCAATGTGCAGCTGTTAGAAAAATGGCAATCCAAAAGACTGGCTTCAGACCCCCAAAAGCAGAATGCTAGCATCAATAGAATAATACTGGCAAATATGAGTTTCATGAATGATCTGTAAAATCTACATTTGGTGTCAAGTTCAAAACCACATTTTTTAAAAACTTGGGATACACATCTAAGAGTAGAAAGCCACATTCTCATACCATTTAATATACTTCATTATTCCTACTTTGCATGTAGTTTATGATCTTTATCTTAAAAAACCCTACTCCTGGTGTCACCAAGGAGGATTAAATCTGACCAGGTTTTGCCACTCTAACTTTGCCCTTGTAACTTCGAGCAATGTAGCGCAGCTTGCACCACCAGTTTATTAGGCACTTTCAGAACACTTTGATCGTCATTGATCTATTCTACATTTAGTTGCATCAGGGACTTAGAGATGAAAGTCTTCTGGTCTCACTGATGTTCTTTCAAGCTGTCTGAACCCTTACTATCTGTGCACAACAATTACAGTTCAGCCTGCACTTAGTGGCACCTTTTTCTGGCTGCTGAAAGGCATAAACTTAATGTGGCTGTGGTGGCTTATGCTAGTGGAAGAACTGGCCTGATGCACTGGCAAAGGTTTCAGTGGTCAGCGGGAAGCACAGTCCAAACTAGAAACCTCATTGTCCACTGACTCTGTTTAATAATGGTCAGAAAGACTCTTTTTTTTCTTTTTTTTTTTTTTCTTTTGAGCATGGATATTTTCTCCCAAATGACCCTGTATTGCTGAAATAGGTACATAACATTCTGCCAAAACATCAAACTTCAGGGAAGTTTGAGATATGGTGTATTTGGATAAGACCGTTGTATGTGGGTGTTAAGTTCCTAGTAGGTTCCAGCTGACTTACAAAGAATCTCAAGAATGGAAAAGCTGTTCTCCAGGGTAGAAATAGGAAGTTTCATTTAAGGACAAAAGATTGCATGACTGCAGCATTTGTAGGAAGGAGAGAGATTAATAATTGAGAAAGGAATATGAATTAAAATTTTATGTAATATGATTTGATTGAAGGAATAAATTATAGTAGTCTGAGATCTCAAAGGCCCATCCTTTCCATTTCAAGAATTCTAGTAATCCCTAGAGAAAATGGGAATATGAAAGAAACCACCATACCACTGGACAAGCCAAAGCCCCATTTTAGGTATTCAGAATTAGTAGCAAAAAGGAAGTAAATAAAAATATTTCACTTCCAGAGAAATGAAGTGGCACAGAGCTATGATTGTTGGATTTCAGTAAACATCTAAATATATTGCCAAATGAGAACTATTTTTAATATAGAAAAGATGACAAAAAGGAATTTTTAAAGTTTCAGAATTCACAAGAAATTAGGCAAAGCTGAAACAACTGTGGGCGTGTTGAAAAGGGATTTAGTGGTCTGAGCAACCTGATCCAACTTTGATATTAGTGCTGCTTTGAACAAGAGACTAATGGACCTCTAGAGATCTCTTCCAACCTGAATTCTTCTATGAATTTATCTAGGGACTTTATGAGAAGAGGGTACTAAAAGAAAACATCAGGATTGCTTTTGACACACATTGCTGAGTTTTTGATTAGTGACTTTTACATAAACAGGAAGAGTTTGCAAATGAAATTAGCTGTTGACACAAAGCTGGGAGGCATCATCAATACAGCAGAGGATCAGAATACGGGAGGCAATGAAGAATTTTGATGATTGAGCTAACAGAAATGGATATGTGTGTAACTATGAGGTGCAAGGTCAGGTGCTCAGTGAATAATCGCAAGAGTTACCACTATAAACTGTGGTTGCATCTATTGAATAGGACAGAAAACAGAAAGAGTAGTGTGCACTAGTCAGTCACAGGTGAATTGGGTATCACTGCTGTCATGTGGCTGTAAAAGAGCAAGTGCCATATAGCAGAGAAGGTATTTTGAGTAGTGATAAGAAAGTACTGATACCATTGTTCTCAATTAAAAAACAAACAAACAAACAACAAAACAAACCAGGAGTGGGAACAACAGAAAGTTCAAAAATAGACATTTCAACTGAAGGCAATTTTTGGCATGAAAATGAATGGCTGTCAGCTGACAAGAGATAGAAATTCAGCTTCACAAAGAAGGTTCCTAACTTCGAGACTATAGAACAGTTTCTCACTATGAGCAGAAAGAGCAAAAACTTTTAACGTTTCAAGCTGAAGTGTGCAGAGAGAATTTCTGAGTGTGTCTCGTGATACCAAGGATCATTTCTGATGATCCAGGAGGTCCCTGTTGGGGCCCTAATTACAATAAAAGGCCTTAATTGGCCCAGCTTCACCTGGGATTTCCAGCCACCACCTCCTCCCACTGAGCTCAGATCTGCTTAAGTTTGGGTCTGGGCTTTCTGTACGTTCTAGAGCTGTAGCATAGGTGCACCTAGATGGACATTGGGTATACCTTGTAGTTGTGTTTCCTTTTGTTCCTGACTTGACTTCTGGTTAGACTCTGAACCTGGTTTGTTCTTTGCGTTGTGTGAGACTGCTGATAGACCCTGTTGCCAGCACTTGGCTCTGCCTACTATGTTTAGATGTTGTGGGTGAGAATACAACCTGTGCCAAGGTCACCCTCAGCTTGTGGCTCATCTTTCCTTATGGAGCAGTCCTACTCCTGCTGCTCCCTGACATTGCTATTGTTGTTAAGTTCATGCATTCCTTAAGTAGCTTATTATGGTCTAAAACCTTACAGGCAATATTGATATTAATGAGTCAAGCCTGTTAATGCTCCCTGAAAGGACAGCTTAGTAGTTCTCTGTCTCTACTTCACAATTATCAGAGTGAATGCAAAAGCGTTGCATGAGGTCACTGTAAGTAGAGAACTCAAACCCAAACTTAGTCCACTCCTCCAGCTGCTAGACTGCATGTCTTCCCTCAAGAAAACCTCATTGCCTGAGCAGTGGATAACATGGAGGCTATGCATGCTCATGGTTAATGAAAGTAAATCAGACTTTGCCTGCAGCAGTTTGCTATCTGAAATAATTACATGTCATCATAGTGTGAGCTCTCCTTTCCCCAGCTTCGTATTTTGCTGTAGCACATTTGATAGTGTCACTATGAATTATATCATGCTATGGCACATCAAGACCACATCCTGAAACAACAAGATGTAGGAAACCTGGTAGAAAACAAAGAAGCTATGGAAAAGTAAAATAACTTATTTGCAGTTAGTTAATATGTTAATCTATTTGTTGGAAACACATTTCACTAACATCAAAAAAGCAGGTAGCAGTAATTTAACATCTATTAACTGTCATGGGATATAGTTTTATCCTAACTGCAGTTTATTTTTCGAATTTTGAACACAATCGAACACACATATACAGTGTTGTCAAGAGCCAGACCCTTATCTGATCCATAACTGTGATGAACAGCTATTTGCCAAAAATGTCTCTGACTCAAAGCTTCGAACAGAGATCAGTCCAAGTGATCTCAGATGTAAGTGAGCAGTGGAGCCGTACTGACCACAGTACTAGATTTCCAGGCTCACCGTCCATGAGAAGATTTTGGAGTCAACAATGTCTATTGTAACTGAAAAAAAAAATCACACAGACCAAACTTTGTAGGCTCGAACTATTTGCCCATTCACAGAAGTTGTCTTATCTCAATTTATTTGAAAATAAATGCAGATGATGTATCAAGATGTGAATCAGTAACACCCCTATCCCCAAACCTATTATTCATGAACATGTGATTTCAAAATCTGGATTTTAATTTTCATCAAGGCTGGCTTATTTGGTCACAGTATTCACATTTGGTCTTCTACCATGCATTCTGTATCATAAACTGAGATCTATTTCAAATCTGAGTCCAGAACTATTATTAGTATTATTGTGCATATTGAAATATACTGATGAATTGAGCATTAATATAGTATGAATCAGATTAATTAAGATCAATCTGAATTATACCCACAGATCAGAATTAATGACTGATTGTTGGGGGCACAAAGTAATGCAGTCAAAGGAATGCTGTACACCAAAATAGTACAGTCATGTGAAATCTTGTCATTGTTGGATGGCTGAAGGGATCTAACATTCCATTTACTTTCTTCTAGGAAATACACCTGAAGTATTCAGCACTTCACACTCAGCTCATGTGCTATTGTTTCCATATGGAATAGTGACCTGGGCATTTACTAAAATGAGAGATAGTGCAGCTGGCCTCTCCTGTTTCAAAAATTCAAGATGTTGCTTGTGTGACAACCTTGAGACATCAACCAGGATGACCTGTTTTAAGGAATGTGGAGAAACACAACTGCTTCAGCCACTTGCCTGTTCTCCTGATTACTGAACAGAGAGGTTCTCCTGATTTACAGAACAAAACTGCCATTTCAGATTTGTAACTATTTCCTGCATTTAGTTCGCCTCCCCGCCTGACTACAACCTTCTGTAATATCACAGCTCACACAGTAAGTGGGATTCCCAGCAGCTTGGATGCAAAAGTGTAAGAAACATACTGTGACTTCCTTTATATTAAAATCTTGTCTGAACTCTATCTTTAGGAAACATCTACTAGAGTCTATTGCAGACAGATGAAAGTAAGCTCTGGCTTTGCTTCTAGCCAGCAGGGCATGAATCATCTGTGATCCAGAAGATGCCCGACAGTGTTAGTATGGTGCTGAGTCCAAGCTTACCTTGGACTTGGCCAGGCACAACTGCAGCTAGTTGGCTTTTGGTGGTATTGGACAGTGGATATATAATTATACTGAACTACCCTATTGCGTCAGATTCTCCCCTCATTTACACCAGTCCAGCTTCATGGAGGTCAGTAGCTTTGAAGTGGTAAAAGAAGTATTTGGCTTAGTTCCTCAATTTTATGCAAATATCCTATGTAACATCAAAAAAGGAAATCTAGAGAGGAGGTGGAATAGCATTTAGAAATCAAGACCAGAAAATGTCTGCTTGCTGTTGAAGTAGGTAGTACTGCTGAACGGTAGCTGTAGTTGAGCTGTGAAGGAAAGTTTTCCCTAAAAAGTAGTTCAGAGTCTGAGGTGCAAGGAAACCATCCCACCTTTCATGTATTTACTTACCAAGGACTGAATGCAGAACTCCCAGTGCTTGAACAAGCTGCTACAATTTGAATACGGGATGAAATCCATGTTCAAACTGCTTTACCGTAGACATCACATTTAAGTATGACAAAGTTAGCAGGTACCTGATCCATCAGGATGATTCATGCCACTTAAGCTGGGCACCTAGGATTCCCCACGCAGGCAGCGGACAATTTAGGTGCTCAACAGAGGAGCATGTTGCTCTCCATTGCCAATACGGTAAGTTTACTGAACATTTATAGGTGTGACTCATTTCTGAAAGACACTGAGTGGACATCTAGCTAACTTCTGGGAAACAGTAGGCAAAGGTATATGTCTGGACAGGCACCGGAGTCTGGTCTTTAAATGTCCTGATGTATGCAGGAGTCAGAAGAGTGATTGTTGTTTTGATGCTGTATTAGGCATAGTCTGAGCACATCTAATAAATCTGGCCTCTCTGAGGTAGTGTGTCAGAGCCTCATTGTCTGCCTCTGAGCTGCAACAATTTAGACGCCTATTAGAGCAAACCTGGCTGCTCCAGAGCGCTCGTAGGAGAAAAGGTTGAAGCACCTCAGGAACCCTGAGCACAAGAAGCTGAATAGATTTTTCACTACCTCCAGTATCACACAGTCCTGAATACAGGACCAGATCATCACTTTAGATCTAGAGGTTGTTTTCACAGATGGCCTAAATTCATTGCAATCCCTGCACCTGCTTGGTGAGAAGTGATTCAGTGGATGTAAGCAAGGCACAGAGCAGGGAGTTGTTGACAGATGCCAATGGGAAAGGAGAAGTACAGGGACTTGGATGCAAAGGAGGTGACTGAACATGGCCCTAGGCACCCCAGTTCCACTGAAGACAGGCATGGCCCAAATTCTCTGGCTAGCAGCGGTAGCACGTTTCTACACCCTGCGACGCGAGCCCACGAGCACTGCAACACGTATGTTAATGGGGGTGAGGGAACCAGTGTTGGACTTGCAGTGACCCTGGCCAGAGGTTAAGCACTGGTGTCTTCTTCCTGCCTGCCTACACACTGGGTGGTTTTAACCGACACCAAACATAGCCAGAAAGGAACCCCCGCAGTCCAGGGTGTGAGGCAATTAGCCGAGTTGTTTCTCCTAAAATTGAATTTGATTGTACAGGCCTTTTTCATTCCTTCAGAGCTCATGCTTGAGAATTAATATGGCAATTATCGATCCCTTTTGTATACCATAAAAAAGGAGGTTCTGATCCTCAGAAGTGGATTTACTCTGATGACACATAAACAAAACCCTGGAGGGAGGAAGGTAAGGCATAAAGAGGTGTTGACAAGCTGTACACCACTTGGTTATGCAAACACAGATGCGGTAAAGGGCAAAGAGCAACAATTTTGCAAAAGTTGAAAGTGTGGGAACACTGGCGGTTGCTCTTTAATGATTATAACACAAAGGAATGCTGGCAACTTCTCTCATTGACTTTACATTATCAAGCTGAGTCAGTGATGAGTAATAAGATATACTATTGGAAATCTCCTTTAAAGTACCAGCTTTTTATTTGACACGCTAATCCCCTCACTGACACATGTAAAGCTTTCTATGAAACAGTGTGGTGGTCCTAATACCATCAGAGAACCTCTGTTTGCAAATACAGTGCATCGTTGTTTGCAGATCGGGCCCATCGTGTGCTGCCTTGTGTGCTTACAAGCAAGCTGGGATTAGGAACATAAAATGGGAATGAGGTCTCTGGGTAAGCTTGTCAAAAGTGTGATTTATGTTGCTTTCCTTCCATGAGTGCCCAGTTTGACACATCTGTCTTGCTCTTGTCTTCTAAAAATTAAGTCCTTCGGAAGAGCATTTCCAAGCTGACATCCACGGTTGTGTCTGAGTACTGTAGCTGTTCAGTCTCTGCGTTTGTACAGCTTGCCAGCCTAGCTCTGATATCAGCCACTTGTGGAGTTGCATTTATAATACAATGCTTGTGTTTCAGGGGAAAAATAAAGCAAAAATTTTGTTTTGGTTTTTTTTCCTCTAAGTCTGTGTTTGTGTGCAGGGTCACCAGCACTTGTGTGGTGGTACAGGCCCTGCTCTCACAAGCCAAAGAGGTTGTTTGTCAGGCAAAAGATAAAAGATTCCTGCAGCCACTCAAACACATTCCTCATCTATTGATTTCTACCTCTGCAGTCAGGTCACAGGCTGGCATTTGTTGCAGACCCCATCAGATTTGCACAACCTCTTTTTATGGCTCTTGACCTTACATGCCCCAAAGTGCTGATGAGCTAAATACAAGTCCTGAACACAACAATATTGTTAGAAAATAACAATATATACGAGTACACATGGCAGAAGTATCACAGGGAAAGGGTCTGAGGGAATACTTGCTGTCCTTTTGTGACCTATCCAATAGAAAGAATAGATAAGAGCCTTTGCTGTAGACTTTCCTTCCGCTCTGGGACAGGCTGCTGGGATGATGAAGCTGGTTAGTTTAGAAAAGCTTCTTTTGGAGAAACTGGAGTGCAGATCTGCATCTTCAGAGATTTCAGAGGACATGATTTTGTTCCCACTTTTTTCTGTGGATATTCCCAAGTTTCAGCTCAATAATTCAAGCCAGGACATGCAAAGAACACGTTCCTTGAGGTATGCTCACAACTACGCAATCTGTCAGCAAGTGAAAATCATTCCATTGCTACATCACCCAGGCAGAGATCTGACACACAAATAGGGAGGCTTCCATGCTGTTTGCTCTCTGGCTTTTTCTTTGGGTTTGTCCTGAAGTTCATCTTCTCCACTTTGCCCTGTAGCACACAGAGACATCTAGTGGCTGAGCAATCCTGAACACTGGAGTCTGGGATCATGAATTACAAAAAGGACTAGGGATGCCTCATCTGGTGAGGAATTTAGCATGTCCTGAGAGTTGGGCTGCCCTCCACGGACATCTTCTGGGAAGCAGATGGTCACTTGTGTGGGTCAGGCCCTACAATGATAATGATGAAGAAAGTGTGATACCATTTTCTTAAATTCAGACCAGTAAATTTGAGTGTTTCCTTCTTAGTCAGCCAGGCCTTTGAGCAAGGTCCATCCAATGTACGTACTGTTTGGAGACCAAGCATACCACTTCACAAAGGCTGGAGGTAGTTTTTGGTAGCACATTCACTGTCTCGTTCTTTATTCTGCCATTTCTCACAGGCTGTGTCTTACACAAAGTATTAACATAAGAGTGGATTTAAATATGCTTGATCCCATGGCTTGCTCCTTTCCCTGCTCCTTTCCTGGATGCTAACCCTGCTGCAGCCCAGACTTGGAGTCCTCACTGTGGCACTTGAGAAGAGCTGAGGAGAACGTGTTTCCTGATGCACTGCTGCCCACTCTGCTTAGTCCCACCAGGTTCTTCCTTTTGGCTCTTGCTCTACTGCACTCTAGACCTTGGTTTAAGTCCATGCCTGAATGTGTACTAATCAGAGGAGCCAGAACTTGAGATTAGACTCAAATCAACACTATGCTGCCTATGTAGGTGCACCCACAAAGGGCAAATGGAGTTGGCCTTTCTCACAAGTCCCTTCCCAAAATTGTTTCAGTTAAGGTAGTGCAGAAATCAGGGAATGGTGGATGTTCTGAGACCTTCAGGCTTGTATTAGAGTGTTTTCTGTAAAAGCAGTAGGGGAAAGCCCAGTGGTACAGTGTCCTTCCTGCTTACTTCTTTCACACATTGCAGGAGTGATTCTCAGTTCCTAATAAAATTCTTAACGTGATTGATCTTAAAGAGCCGTGAGTCTCTGTGACTAACCACAGGGCAGAGTTGAGGCAACAAAGCTTTAATGGCAAGACTCTGAAGGCTTTTCTCATGAAGATCCAGGTAAATAGATTTTCCTCGGGCTATGGGGCTGTATAACACATACATTTGAAATGCAATAGCTCAGCTAAAAAATATGAACTTGTCGAATTTCTTTGTGAGACTCTCACAAAAGCTTCACCAGCTCAAGTCAGGCATCTGTTTGCCCCTTTTTAGGGGTGGTTCTTAAGGTTTTACCCATAACGTTCTTCAATAACAGATGTCAGAGCATCTCCTGAGACATTTTTTGAATAGGAACTTCCATCTGGCACTGCATCCTTAGAAGCTGTGACTTGGCTTCTTTGTCTGCAGGGTGGTTAATCCTAATGAGGCAAGCACAGCAATTCGCTGAGCAGAGATGTATGCTTATCAGATCCTATTACTGAGCTGATTCTCTTTTATAATTATTTATTCTGACTTCAGTAGATGAAGCAATGTGAAAACACTTAAATCCAGTGCTTTCATCAAGAAGACACAATCTCACACTTCTGTGAACAACTGAAAGCTGCCTATATGGAAATGGCTAACTATACCTGTATGGTTGTCCCAGTATATCCTGCCAGTTAAACTTCCTATGCCCTTCTTATCTCAAGATAAATGTCCTGATTTAAATTATGTCGAGATGATCTCCATAGAAAAGAAGTATTTTTATACTGGGACAGCAGTGTCCATAGAGGGAGAATTTTATTGGCGTAGCTAAGCTAGTATAATTACACTGGCATAATTATGCTGGTAATTTTCCCTGTGTATACAAGCTATGAGTCTCAAATTGTGCTTCACTGGCAGAAGAGCCTCCTTTGTTGAAGAGATCCTTTAGATCTGAATCAGGTCGTAATAAGTGCTTCAGCACTCAAGTCAATGCCTCAAACTTTATAATGAATTTTACTCTTTGCCTCCCAGAGAATCCTAAACTGCTTTATGCTTGAAACAGACTGGACAAATATGCATCCTCTGCTGTGAGAAAGCCAGCTCAGGAGCAAAGTGTAGCAGTTACTTCACATCAGCATCATCAGTGGTTACATGGTCTTGTGGAGAGGGAGCTCTGTGATGGGAATCAGCAAACATCAGCAAATATCAGCAGATGGCCCTACGTGTGGTTTTATTTCTTTGCCTGTCTTTTTCTTCTTCCGCTTTATGTTTCCATAGACTGTTTTGCTCCCTGCTAATAAGATTTCTGTTCAAATGAGGGCCACTCTGTGTAACTTGTAATACTTATGAAAACAATACCTGTGTGTGACAGTTTATGAGAAGAGATGAAGGCTCATACAATCACCATGTGAAATAGCATAAGTAATTTGGACAGAAATATCTTCAATGACAACAAGTCATCAGGACTACGATGTGCTGCCTCATGTGAAAGATAAACATGTCAAGTGGATGAGGCTGTTAATACAGTCACAGTCTTTGCTAAATATAGTCATATACACTTATCAATTGAACTGGAAGTATGCAGAAGAGCAAAATAAATGGCTTACATGATCATTAGACAAAAGCAAGCTAAACAAATACTGTAATTACATTTTCTATAAATAGCAATGTAAAGTCACCAATCAGTGGATTTTCTTCATTAGTAATTATTACAGAATGAAATGAATTAGAATTTACGATAGGTTTTACAGAATTACAGAAAAGCTGTTTGGAGTTAATTGGGACCAGCCTCCCTCTCATACAGGACTATTGCCAACACCTGGTGTCAGCTGTGGCTTTGTCTAGCCAAGTCGTGAAAATCCCCAAGGATGGTGATTTTGCAACATCTCTGGGTACCTACTCCAGTGCTATCCTCCTAGTAAAGCTTTTCCGTATGTTCGATCTGAACCTCCCAAGCCACGTCTTGTGACCTTTGTCATCGTTATACTATCTACCACTACTGATAAGAGTTTGGCTGCATTGTCTTTGTTACCTCTTTGTTACCTTTCAAACTCTTACATGATATGACTCCCCTGGCCTCCTCTTCATCAGATAAAACAAGCCCAGTTCTCTCAACTTCTTGTATGTTATGTTCTCTATTCCCTGGGCCATTTTGGTAGCTCTCCGCTGGGTCATCTACAGCTGCTCATGTCTCTTGAACTTGAGGGTGGGAAGCATCCACACTGCGACACAGTATTCCAGGTGTGCAAAGGAGGACTATAATTTGATCTACTGGACACACTCCTGCTAGTGTTGCCCAGTGTGTGGTTTGCCTTACTTGCAGGGAGAGCTCCCTTTTGGCTCATATACAATCTGGTATCTATGTGTCCTTTTCACCAGGCTTCTCCCAGGTAGTCACTGTACTGATGCTTAGGGTTGTCCCAGCCAAGTGCAGAACATGGCACTTTTCTTTGTTGATATTCATAACAGTTTTTGCTAGCCCTACCTTCAAGTTTCTCAAGGTTCATCCTGGGTGAGTCTCTGCCTTTCAGTGTGTCAATCACTCCTAATTTCCTAGTATCTTCAAAATTGCTGAAGATTCATTATGTTTTGTTGTCCAGATCATTGATACTGTTTGTTACTGGCCAACAGGTTGTTGTCAAGACATTGATCAGTAGCCTTTGAGATCAACAGCCCAGGCAGCTTTCATGCTGTCCATCTAGTGGACCATAAATCCTCAGCTTCCAGATGAGAGGACTGTGGAGATGGGTCAGAAGACCTAATGAAATCAAGTATACTTTATCCACCACTATCTCCTCATCAACATAAGAAGACATTTCATCACTAGAGGCAATCAGGTTGGTCAAGCATGATCTGCCCTTGGTAAATCCACACTAAATGTTTGTGATTACCTTCTTGTCCTTGCACTTGTGACTTGTACCAACAAGACCACACTTATTTTGCAGTATAAGAGAAAACAGTACATCCACTATAAAGGTGACATTCACTCTTGGCCCATCTTCCCAGCTATTGCTTCTGACCCTACAGTCCAAGGCTCAGAGCCTTCATTGTGGCAACTGAGAAGAGATGAGGAGAAGGTGTTTCCTGGTGTACTGCTGCCCACTCTGCTTAGTTCTGCTGGGCTCTTCCTCTTGGCTCTTGCTCTACTGCACTCTAGACCTTGGCTTGCATCCACATGGAGTGTGTGCTTACACACAAACAGAGCAGGAGAAGAGTCAGAACTTGAGATTAGACTCAAATCCATACCACGCTGCCTGTGTAGGTGCACCCACAGAGGGAAAACTGAGTTGACATTTCTCACAAGTCCTTGCCAGATGTGCTCCAGTTGGGGCTGCGCAGCCTAAGCACACCAAGAGACAACTTTGGAGTTTGTTTCATTTGAATTCCTCTCTGCCCTGGCTGATTAGAGGTTAGCAGTGCTCGGGGTTAGATCCCAGCTGGAAAGGCCATGAACCACATGCAGGATCTCTGCCTTCCTCTGCCACTAGGATCTCCCAGACACTAACTTTGTATTGTGTGGGCTGTACACTTCTTTCAAATGCAACAAAACCAAACCTTATGTAGACAGAGCTCAGAATTTCTACTTTGCATTAAGTGCTGCTATTTCTCTCTGGCTTCTTTTTTTTTCCTCACTACTCTCATTAATTTCTTTTGTCACTAAAGTTTTAAGAAAAATATTTAACTCTAAGTCAAAAATAATTTTGTGTTCAAACATTTCATTTGGATTTCCACTTCTAGCATTTTGTTTTATTAAATCATTATCATTAAATACTTAAAAATCTTTGAGATGTAAAATAATAATAATAATAATAATAATGATGATGATGATGATGATGATGCATTCCTTTTCAGTTCTAACTGGAATTTAATAAAAATGGAATGTTTTTGCAAACCTTTTCACTTACTAATGTAAGAATTAACATTTTCTGAAACCTCTAATTTTATTAATTGACATTTCAGGAGAACAACTGATTAATGACTTCTTTCACTGGATGTTTCTTTCCCTCTCCTCTATATGAGTTGTCTTATGAGAAAGATCTTTTGTTTTTTAGAAACCAAAATATTATTTCCATTTTCTACCTTATTTTGCCCATTCCTGTCAACCGATTGTGAGATCAGGGCTTCAATTCCATTTCCATCAGAACTTTGTGTAACAATACTTACTCTTGAAAGTTTAAATGGTGTTTTACAGGTAATCAAAATGAACATTTTGTGGTTTACCAGTCTCAAGAGCTTTTCTTTCTTGGCAGGATTTCCCATATACCTAGATTAATGAATAATATAACTCCTGTTATCACAGACATCTTACAGTTTCAGACAAATAATATTTATAAGCAGTGAGTGAAAATTTCTGTTGAACTGATTTCCTCCTGGAAATAATCTTTGGTTGGGATAATCTCAGTGGATACTGAGGAGACTTGTACAAGGGTAAAGATTGGGTATATAATCCTGCATTTTATAACTGTCTTTTCCATGCCCTCTTTAAGCCATTTGCTGTTACGTGGAACAAACACCAACCTCTGTGAACGTTTGCTTACGTTGTGAGCTGGCTCCTGTACAGGGATTCATCCTCCACTCCTGAAAATCGTTGAGCTGCCTCAGTTGCTATTGATTTCAGTGAGGACCGAGTGAACTGAGTGCTTGGCTGCATTGCTCACCAACAGGCAGGATTGTGCCTAATTGCAAATTGTGGATAAGGGGATACAAGCCCATGCAGAGACAGTCTGTTTCCCTCTGCTCTGGCCAGTGGAGTACCTGGCTTGCTCAGGACAATGTCATCTGCAGCGAGAAGCTTTAGTGTCTGGCTTACTGCTTTTGCATGCCAGGTTGGTTCAAGTGACACCTGGGGGACTACATGACTGAACCTATCATGTTGTATCAGCTTTGTGTGTTGTATCTGCCCTACCTTCCTCTAGCGTGTGACCCTATCAGTATTTCAAGAGATGGAAAGAGGATGGTTTGAGTGTTCAGCAAGTGTAACCAAGCCTTGTCCACTTTCTTGGTACTACGTCAACTCACATCCAGAGCATGAGGTGTTTTAATGTTGGGGGCAGATTCAGGAGTGGAACATAATGCTTTCCATAAATGGCTCTCTACTAACATCTGTGTCCTGCTCTTGGTATACTTGAAGAGGTTCTGGAGTAATTCAAACGCTACCTCTTACCTTACTTGTTAATACCATCCTTTGCATCCAAAGTTAATTTTGTTCAGACTGAGCCTTTGTTTCTTGCTGTTCCATTAAAATCAAGTGTTTGTTTCATGCAACTCAGCAAAAGCTTATTGGTACATGTAGTTGTTCTTCCCCAGGTGCAGGACTTTGCACTTCCCCTAGTTAAACTTCATGAGGTTTCCATCAGTCCATTTCTCCAGCCTGTCAAGGTCCCTATGGTGTCTCTACCACTCCTTTTAATACCCCTGTTTGCAGTTTGCAGCACCACTGCATACCTGTAAAAACTGCTTGTGACAGATCTACATATCTGGAAGAAAACTAGAGGATGATGTGGTGATGCTCCAGCAATGCCCAGAACGTGGATATGAAACTGTGTGTACCTAGGTGTTATTGCATACTTGGCTTGAGGTTTATGACTTGGGTTTTAACTTCAGCTGGGCTGAGGGTCTTGGGTAACTAAGTCCCTCTGTTGTCTGCTCCCTTTCTAACTCCTGTATTCTCTAGTTAGAAAGTGAACTCACTGCAGCAGGGACTGTCTCTCAGTGTATGTCATGCAAGATTGTTAGACTCAATTAGACATTGCTCTTAATTCCATGGATACTCTGGGGTTACACATAATAATACACATCTCTGTGTCCTCAATTTTTACCTTTTGCTTTTCCAAGAACCCCTTCAGGAGCACCTTAAGGATATTAACACATGTGGCTAAATAGACTCCCTTTAAGTCTTACAGTCAGACTGTTCCACAATTTCTCATTCATAAATTCCAGCATGGTTTTCTCAAGCAATTCAAATTCAAAGGGCATCAAAATCCTTTGCAACTCTTCATGCTACTGCTTTTTCTTTGATGCCTGACTCCATACATGGAGTTGTTAAAAAAATTATTGTTCAATCAAACTGTACTGAGTAAGTGACAACTTTGACTCATTTTCCCAGTCTGCATTGAATGAGGAGAATGAATTACATTCTTTAAGCACTACTATGAGAGTGGCATAAAGAGTTATAATTCAGGTAATAAATCATCTTCCAAACTTTATTTTTAAATGCTGTGATGAGGAAAGCCATTGCACATAACTAAATGGGTTTTTTTCTCTCTCCATTTGCCCTGTTAAATCTAGCATTTTCTGATGTTTCGCATAATACAGAAGGCTAAATAGTCTCCTCAGTTCAACTCCCACATACAAATCCCACTTGGTCTAAAAGCTGCTAGGTGTGGGAGTAATTTAGTTAATCTATCTGCCATTATCTGGGCCAAGATTTTAGCATCTGTGCTTATTAATGAAATAAGACTATGTGAAGGGCATAACAATTGTTCTTTTCCAGCTTTAGGAACAGCGTTAAAACATTATGAGCCTCTGTAGTGATGAGAGAACAGTTCCATTACCAGACCTGACTCTAAGCCTTCCTAATACAGGAGCTCTCAGTTCTTCCATAATATTAACAGTAGTTTATGGTTTATGCATTGGACCTCTTCTAAGGCTATTTGGGGTTTGATTGTGCTCTCATGAAAGCAAATGTTGTGCCTTTCTTCCTCATGAGGGTTTTTCATATCATTTTACATGACTTGCAAAATCACATCTGTTCATTTCAGGGCTGTCCAGCTTTAGCACTTTGCAGACACGTTGTGTTGGTTATGGGAGCAGCCCGCAGCAATGCACTGAGCCAGTCTGTGGGCTAGCGCTGGGTAGCACTAAGGCACTACCCCAGTCATGGGCAGGAGACCAAGTATCCCACAGGCCAGATCAACCCTCTTAAAATCATCCTGCCTAATTGTTTTGTGGAAACCTTTTTAAGGGAAGCATTCTCAATTCAGATGAAGTCAGCTGCGGCTGTAAAGAAAGTGAACTTGTTCTAGGCAATAAACAAAAGTTGTCCAACTTTGACCTTTTATTAATCATTTGTCCCCATCTACTCCTTCTGTAACCATGATCAAAAAGAGAAGGAAAGAAAAAATAAAAAAAAAAAAGAGAGTTAGGAAGAAACAAGCCCTCCAGAAACCTCTGTGTGGCCTGTTAGCCATACACCCACATGCTTTCAAAATGCACAAGATAGAGCATGTGCACATACATGTACATGTATGACATTTTTATTGAGTATTAAAGGAGAGGAAAGAAAAATATGCCTCTGATGAAGCTGCTGCCTGTGTTTATCAAACAGTTAAATCTTGTAATCCAGAGATTTAAACGTTTGTTTCAAGAGACCAAAGAACAACCTCTTTCAACAGCCACAGATTGCATTTGAGCTCTCTCCCTGTACATCCAAACTGACCTCTCTCCTTTGCTCTTCATGTTTGCAGGCAACTATAAAAAAAAAATTAAATGGGTTAATACTGTCAGATCAGTATAGCTGCACAGAATTTCTGTAGTCAGCTTAGCAGAATGTGTTGACTGTGAATTTGCTTTGTGGCGGTACAAGTTGGCTTGATATTTCTGTCCAGGTTAATGATGTCTTGCCACATCCATTGTGCTGGAAGAAAAAGTGTCCTTTGCCTTTCCAACACTTGTGATGGAACAAGAGTTAGGCAAAAAGAACTAGTTAATGTTTGTCCAGTGGCTTATCTGCCAGGCAAAGAGATTTGGTGCTTCTAGTAAAAAACTGCCAGCCAAGAAAAGAAGGTTTCAAGTCCAGAGTTGAACAAAATGTTCTCAATGTAACAGTTGACACTTCAGGGGAAAAAAGAGTCATGAGAGCCTGTTGATTTTGATAAAAGCAAAATGAGAAACAAGTGAAAAGTGTAATTTCTAGTTTTTCATTTCACTTCAATATGTCCAAAACAGTTTCTTTCAATGTGACTATGTTAAACTTAGGAGTTGTAACAGTTATTTAATTATATTTACATGTTTCACTTAAAATAAGCATATAGCTGCACAGATCCATATATTATATTTAACACATATATATCAGCATTACAGGTGTTGTAAATGAAAAGTTTTTATTTCTTCCATGTGTTTTGGTGGTGTTTTCAAGAAACTATTTCAAACTGAAAAGAAAAATAAATTATTTATTTTGCAGGGCTTGAAACTGCCTCTCCTTTATACTAAAAGCATAGTGTTATTTTTGATATGCTGGGATTTCCTGTGAATGGAAATTCCATTCTCCTTATCAGTTCTACTAAAGATATGTTGGACTACCGACTTCTTGGAGTTAAACTTGCCCTTTGTGCTTAGCCTGAGTAGTCTGTTCATTGTCTGACATTTACTTTTTGAGAAGTAAGTTCTGAACTTCTGCATCTGTCTTCAAGCATATCCTTCGTTCCAATATACTCCTTCATCAGAAATTTGTTCGTGTGTAAGTATCAGTATCTGGAAATCAGTATGATTTAATCATAGAATCATAGAATATCAGGTTGGAAGGGACCCCAAAGATCATCTGGTCTAAACTTTCTTGCCAAAAGCATGGTCTAGATAAGATGGCTGTCCTGGTTTGAGGTAAAACAGAACCCTTTTTCTGTTTTGTAATTTTACTTTGCAGCTAAGCCTCTTCTAACTAACTGAACTTTCTGAAATTAACAGCATATTGTGCAGAAACTGTTGGCTCTCAGAGTGATAAGACCTGATTAGTTGTAATTTATGCCAAGGAATGGGATGCAGAAAGGCTCTTGCTTATCCTTAATGCTGTAACACCCAAGGGCAGCCAACTTTGGTATTTGTCCCATTTGAGGGTGGGAAGCGGAAAAGCGTAGAGGGGTCACAGCTGCAGGGTGGAGCGGACAGGACAGGTGACCCAAAACTGACCAACAGGGTATTCCATCCCATCTGCCTCATGCTCAGTATAAAAGCTGAGGGATCAAAGGGTCAGTGCTCTTTCTTCAATGGCTGGCATCCGAGGAGGACTCTATCTGTTCACTTGCCTTTGATCCCGGTATCTGCATTCCCAAATCCAGATCTGGAATCCAGTTCCTGTCCATCACTGAGTCCAGTCTGTGACTTTCCCAGTGCCTGTCGGTGATGCGATCATTGTCCTGTCAGCTCGATACTGATTTTGTGTATATTGTATATATTTAATTATTTTCTTTTTTATTATTTTATTTATTTATTAATATTTTCATTAAAGTAGTATAATTTTTTCTAAGCTCCTAAGTCTCTTTCTCTCTCTCCCTCTCCCTCCTCTCCTTGGAGAGAGAGGTGGGGGAGAGCATCTGTCATTCATTTTCATTGGCCAGTTCGGCCCAAACCATGACAATGGCCCAGCAACCCGTCCAGCTGAATCTTAAAATTGTCCAATGATGGGGAATCCACCACTTCCCTGGGGAGATTATTCCAATGGCTGATTTTTCTCATCATGAAAAATTTTCCTCTTGTGTCTAGTTGGAATCTCCCCTGGAGTAATTTGTATCCATTACCCCTCATCTCTTCCATGACACTCCTTGTAAAAAGGGAGTCTCCATCTTCTTCACAGCCACCTTTAAATACTGGAACATGACGATAAGGTCTCCCTAAGCCTTCTTTTCTCAAGGCTGAACAAACCCAATTGTCTCAACCTTTCCTCATATGGCAGGCTTCCCAGTCCTTTGACCATCTTGGTGGCCCTTCTCTGGAGCCTCTCCAGTCTGTCCACATCTTTTTTGTATAGCAGGGACCAAAACTGAACACAGTATTCCAGGTGTGGCCTAACAAGCACTGAGTAGAGTGGGATAATGTCATCTTTATCTCTGCTGGTGATGCCCATGCAGATACAACCCAGCATCCTGTTGGCTTTCTTTGTTGCTGCAGCACACTGGTCACTCGAACTGAGCTTGCTGTCCATCAGGACTTGTCTTTGTTGAACTTGATAAGGTTCTTGTTAGCCCACTCTTCCAACCTATTCTGGTCTTCCTGCAGGGTGGTTCTCCCTTCCGAAGCATCCGTTTCCCCACTCAGTTTGGTATCATCGGCAAACTTCATCAGGGTACACTTGATGCCATCATCCAGATCACTTAGATATTAAACAACGTTGGGTCCAATATTGATCCCTGGGGGACCCCACTTGTGACAGATTGCCATTTATATGACTGACTGAATATAGAATTCAGCTTAGGCACTATACACACATGTAACTGGAGGTACAGGTACTCCTGGGCCATGTATATCACAGGAATGAGTTCAAGCTTCTTGAAGCTGGAGAAAAACATTTAATATACGGAGGGTTCAGCATTTGTCAGATCTTTTATTACAGAATCACAGAATGGTAGGGGTTGGAAAGGACCTCTGGAGATCATCTAGTCCAAGCCTCCTGCCAAAGCAGGTTCTCCTAGAGCAGGTTGGACATGAACATATCCACAAGGGTTTTGAATATCTCCAGAGAAGAAGATTCCACAGCCTCTCTGAGCAGCCAGTTCCAGTGCTCTGTCACCCTCAAAGTAAAGAATTTTTTCCTCATGGTCGGCTGGAATTTCCTGTGTTCCAGTTTGTGCCCGTTGCCCCTTGTCCTGTCACTGGGCACCACTGAAAAGAGTCTGGCCCCATCCTCTTGACACCTCCCCTTTAGATATTTATAAACATTGATGAGATCTCCTCTCAGTCTTCTCTTCTCCAGGCTAAGCAGACCCAGGTCTCTCAGACTTTCCTCATAAGAGAGATGCTCCTTTCCCTGGATCATCTTCATGGCCCTCCGCTGGACTCTTTTCAGTAGTTCCTTGTCTTTCTTGAACTGCGGAGTCCAGAACAGGACACAGTACTCCAGATGCGACCTCACCAGGGCAGAGTAGAGGGGGAGGATAACCTCCCTCTACCTGCTGGCCACACTCTTTTTAATGTACCCCAGGATACCGTTGGCCTTCTTGGCCACAAGGGCACATTACTGCCTTGTGGTCAACTTGTGCACCAGGACTCCTAGGCCCTTCTCCGCAGAGCTGCTTTCCAGCAGGTCAACCCCTAAGTTGTACCAATGCATGGGGTTATTCCTCCCTAGGTGCAGGACCCTACACTTGCCTTTGTTGAACTTCATTAAGTTCCTTTCTGATCAACTCTCTAGCCTGTCCAGGTCTTGCTGTATGGTGGCACAGCCTTCTGGTGTATCAGCCACTCTTCCCAGTTTTGTATCATCAGCAAACTTGCTGAGGGTACACTCTGTCTGCTCACCAGGTCATTGATGAATATGTTGAACAAGACTGGACCCAGTACTGCCCCTGGGGAACACTGCCAGTTACAGGCCTCCAACTAGACTGTACTGCTAATCACAACCCTCTGAGCTCTCCCATCCATCCAGTTCTCAATACTCCTTACTGTCCACTCGTCTAACCCACGCTTCCTAAGCTTACCTATGAGGATGTTATGGGAAAGACTGTCAAAAGCCTTGCTAAAGTCAAGGTAGACAACATCCACTGCTCTCCCCTCATCTACCCAGCCAGTCATGCCATCATAGAAGGCTATCAGATTGGTCAAACGTGATTTCCCCTTGGTGAATCCATGTTGACCACTCTTGAAAACCTTCTTTTTCTCCACATTCTTTGAGATGATGTCCAGAATGAGCTGTTCCATCACCTTTTCAGGGATGGAGGTCAGGCTGACTGGCCTGTAGTTTCCCAGGTCCTCCTTCTTACTGTTTTTGAAGACTGAAGTGGCATTGGCTTTCCTCCAGTCCTCAGGCATCTGTCCTGTTCTCCATGACCTTTTGAAGATGATGGAGAGCGGCTTTGCAATAACATCTTCCAGCTCCCTCAGCACTCGTAGGGACATCCCTTTGGGATTCATAAGCTACCACCTATTTGTACCACAGGAGTCCAGATAAGAGGCACAGAATAAGACAAAGCACAAGCCAGGTAGGCCCCCTGACTTCTTGTGTCTTTCATGGCCATGCCCCATAGCCTGTACCCCTTCCATGCCCAGTGGTGTCCCTGTCACATGTAAGGTAGAAGCTGCAGCACCCCAGAATGGCCAGAGAGAAGACTGCTGCTACCAGAACAATTTGTTCCTCTTATAGAATGCTTCTTGCCCATGCCTGAGGAAAGTACATGGCCATCAGCAATCCAAAACATGGGTGAATTCTCCCAGCAGGTTCCTTAGCCCTTTCTTGCTATAGTATTCACAATTTGAAGAAACAAAGAGTAGGCAGATACGACGGATGAAGTGACTCAGTCTGGACAGCAGATTAGTGGGACAGCCTAGGATAAAACTGAAGTCTCTAGTACACCATACTGCCTCTTAGTGATGCAGTGGTGGCTTTAATTATACCTGTTAACAGTAAAGCCTAAAGCCTGCTGTACAGGTGGGCTACTGGTAAGGAACTGCAATGTATGTACATCATTATTTCCTTTGGAAATGGTGTTAATGACCATTGCCCATTGAGTTCAAACAATTCTTGATTTTGGAGAGGAAGTTTTGCAGCATTAAACGCAAAGCTTCTTAACTAAACTTGATTCTCATTTGGTTTGTTGTTCAAGAGATATTTGCATGCCTCATCCTGAAAAAGTGGGATTCAGGGTGACTTTAAGATGAAAAGCAACCTCACTGACAATACAGTCATCATCTTGGAAGCAAATGATTGAGGTTAACCAACGTCCTTGCTGTGACCAGGTTAATAGTTATCCCCTGTACTTTGTTTCTCACTTTGAAGTGAGAAGGAAGGTCCCCAAAAGGAGATTTTTCAAGAAGATCATGACATTAACAACTCACAGAACACTGGGAGGGAGCCGCTTGGTATGTTTCATGGATATTTTGGTCTAGATTTTAATCAGTATTTTCCCTAGATAGAAACACAGTAATCCTTCAGACTGTACCGTCCAATATTATGGTCCCTCATTTTTAAGTCACATCTTAAACAATGCTTCAGAGCACGCCAAATTGTTATTTTTTAGAACAGTTTAAACATGGCATTTTTCAAAATTCAAACTTCAGGCTTGATGTATTTTCAGAGCCATAAATCAGAGTGGTTTCATTTACAAAACACTATGGAGATTAAGACGTCCAAGTATTGAATTTGTCCAAATCACCCTGAGTAGTTTATCTTCACCTGTGATGTACTTTTGATTTTTTTCTAAACCTACTAGTGAATTCTCAGCCAACCCTGCCAGGGTTTGCTTCTCCAGTCAACTTTAATCTCTTCAGAATAACCAGCCTAATGAAATTGGTCAATAGCTATTACATACAGTAAGGGAATCTAAGACTTGGCTCTGATTTTGTGGATGTTGCTATAACTCAGAAATAATCTAACTGAAATCTACAGTCCCAGCAGTAAAAGGCAACTCAACAGGTTCTGAATCCAATATGGGTTCAGAATTTCATTTTTACTGTTTATGACTTGACATTTTCTTGTTAAAGTAGGAAAACCTTGTTGTATTGAGCAGTTCCATGTTGTCTCACTGTAAATATTTCCAATACAGAGTCTGTCTGAACTAGTCTTATTAATTCCCTTCACAACAAGTGAGGAAAAACAGGCATTGGTAGGTAATTCAGATGGATGTCTGGAAAAGATGAATCTTACACTCTGTAGTTGCCAGTTTCTTCCCAATGTCTATGAAAGAAGCTTAGGCAACCCATTCAGACATAGACATTCACATTACAGGTGGCTCACTTTAGGTGAGAGAAGTTACATTTCTTTTCAAAATAAACATGAGTTGGTGTTTTATCTGCCTACTGGACAGGAGAATAAGATAGCTATTTCTTCTACAAATGATGTCTTTTGGAGATAACAAAGAAGAGAGAATGACACTAGAGGATGGAGAGCTGCTATTGTCCTTTACAAAGGTGGCAGGTAGCTGCAGAGATCTGATGTCATTTGCAACTTACAAGTTGAGGTCCAAGGAAGCTTCATGCCACGGTGAACTAACTCCAGGATTATTGTTACCTTGATACTTATGAAACATTTAAATGAAATTAATGTAAATGTGTAATAAAACTTCCTGTTCCTTAAAAAGGAATTCCTTGGTAGGGGAAGTTGGCAGAGCAGATAAACTATGTTATCGGCGTAGTTCTACAGCAAGCAAAATAATTTGAACACATTAGCTTCAGTTGTGGTTGCTTTTTAAATTGCTTTTGACATCTAGAAGGTCAGTGTGGAAGGATATTTTACAGAAAATAGTAAAAGAGGATGGATAAAAAGGGTACCAAAGGCAAAGGTGAAGAAAAAAAGACATCAAGGCCGTTTTGCATTGGAGGCAAAGCATCATCAACAATTCTAGTTGAGCAAAACAGACACTCAAAGGGATTAGGAAATTTAAGAGAAGTGATTGTTACCTTTAACCATGAAATGACGGAATGGGAGGACCGTTTAATAAGATGATAGGAATGAAAGGCTGAAGCTCTTTAATGCAATATTATTTATTGCATACTTTAACAAGGTATGCAGTAGATAATGTTGGAGCTCTGCAAAGCTCAGCTGCCTCCTAACTTCCACTTTTAATGCCCAAGTCCAAAATTGAGATCCTCAGGACAGCTGCTCTGTTATCAAATAAATGTAGAAGTGTCTACAGCCTCTAGGTACCCAACTTTTGCTGTGAAAACCCTAGGAGCTGTCTGAGTAGAGTTTTGCAGGGCATCCTCAGAACCTCATAAATTAGATTTCTTTGCCCAATCCCCAGAAAACTCACAAAGCGTTCCCTGCAGTTCTCTCTTGAAGGTCACAATCTGGAGGTCATTCTCAGCACATGATTAAACCTCAGTTAACGTGATCTTAGAGTGCCTTCAGTTGCTCATGTTATCCTTTGTATTAAACGCCTTAATGTGAATTGGAGCTGGAAAGTGAATTCACATTTCTCTTTCCCTAATTCAGTGACCTAAACTAAACAGTGACCCAGAGAGCCATACCTTCTCTCCTCTATTTTCTCTTCTTTCTCTTCTCTTCTTTCCTCCTTCCAGTGGATGAATGACTTTAATTACTCTCCAACATGTGATTGTTTCCACAGGTGTGTTTGGAACAACACTGCTATGTAAGATCCCTGTCAGCCTGGTCCTGAGGGCACCTTACGTGAGCTGGGAAAGGCAAGTCTTCTCAGACAAAGTGGAAGTGCTCTCTGAGCAATGACTGGGTGAGAAGCACCAAAGTTACTAAGGAAATGGATGCTTTTCCTGAGTAGCTTTGCAGAGGACCGCGTAGCCTAGTTTAACTTTGATTTTGTTTTTAAAGCATAGTGCTTATTTGGGCAATCCATATATTTGGCTTTCCAAGGACAAACAGATCATTGGAGACATGAACAGTCTGTGTGCTCATGGCCTTTTCTAATGGGACTGTGGTGGAGTGTTCTGGCAGTTTTGCCACTTTTAGGGTTCTTTGCTCTCTAGGTCACTGGCAAAAAGAGTATTTCTGATGTCAACAGAACAAAGTTCCCTGTGATCAGCTGCCTGTTTACTGCAAATTCACCTCTGGCTGAAGCCTGCTTAGGAGTGGAAGAAACTCCAGTACAGCAGGACAGTGAACTCTCTGGAGCATAAATCTGTAGCAAGACTTCTCCCATGCAAAAACAATGGGCTTGTCCACATGAAATCCTCTTTCTGCCAGGCTTCTAGGCACCCTGAACGCTGGATATCTAGCAAGAAGCAGCTTATTTAGATTCTATTTTTGTTGAGCTAACCGACACTGTCTTCCTCACAAATATCTGCAACATCTGGCTTGGCTTCCCATATTGCACAACTCTGCACTGAGTTAACTAATTTGTGTTTCGGTAATGCATACATTGACTAGAAGAAATCAAGAAAGACATAATCTCTTTTCCCTTAGGAGTGTCTCCCAGTGGTTAAACTTCCACTGTCAGGTCTTTCACTGCTTCTTTTCTGTTTGAGGAAGCAGCTAAGAAAGCACAGTTCTTTCAGTGCCTCACAGCAGTGCGTTTTCTGTAATTTTCACATAATTTTGCTGGCTCTTCTCTTTACCCTCCATATGTTTTCTTTATATATGTTTTTTTAGAGTGTGGGCACCAAAGCTAGGTAGGGTGCTGCAGCAAATTCCTTTCCATACTCTGCCGCTCATGCAACAAATTTTCATTTTTTTGCTAAGCTATGAACTTCTCCTTCCTATTATTGTACAATTTTGAACTCTTACTGTCAAATGCTGAATTGGATTCTGTTATATAAATATAGGTCAGAAACTTTCTTTCTCTTCCTTGAAGCAGAAATTACATCCATAAGAACCAGTCAAAGTATTTATAGCAAATAATTGATTTCATTAGTTTTATTCTAACTCTGTTTGCTTTGTACTTGTTTACAACTTTGGAGCTGTTTGTTGCATATTTTATGCATGAATATTTCAATCCATTTGCTGTGCACAGGCTATTTGTGCCAACTGTGTCTCTGGCTGTTCAGTTCTTTTGTTCAATCCAGTTGACATTTTTTAATAAAAAATAGACACTGTCAGGGACTGCATACTGAATCAGACAGACCTTTGCTCTGATCTGCTGTAATCATTCTTCTATCTGTCCATACCTATCCCTTGGAAAAGACAAAAATAATCAGGACATATCGAATTGCTCTAAGGAATCTGCAACAGTTAGAGAAATAATGTTAATACACCCCAAATTGTTATTGTCTGAATGAAACGTTTCTGTTCTTTGCAACATGACAATTTTCACTTCAAAATTTCAGTAAATGAAAATGAAATAATTTTTGAAGGAAATCAATAATTACAGAAATTTTGAAGATATTTACCTTCTGTCATGTTTTAGGGCAGGAATATGCCACACAACTCCAGTTATTCCAGAGACATAACTAGTTTCTAGACTCTTGCTTCTTTGTGTGTATGGCCAAAACTATTATATACAGTAGATGAGAAACAGACTTCAGCATAGTTACATTAGACTTTGTGTGACTTTTGATATCCTGTGGAAATTAAAAAATATTCTTGAGAACTTTTACAGGAAAAGTGTCAGGTATTAAATTTTACAGTAATTTCCAATATTTTTATAAAAGAGGTAATAAATCATTTGAATAAATACTTATTTTTTGAAGTATTTTCCAGCTCTGGCGTCTTTATTTTTATTAGGGAAAATCTTGAGGCCACTGCCAGAGGTGTAAGCTGTTTTTATAATTAGAAATATAACTTTAAAGGATCATGATCAATACCTGGACCAGTCTCCTGCTTTCTGGCCTTGGGGGCACATCACCTAAGCTCTGTAGCTCATACTCTTTGTGTAGGGTGGGAATTTAACAATTTCTGTCTTCCATTTTTTCTCTCTTGCTTTTTTTACTGTACTCCCTTCTATGAGAAGGGATGCCTAGACTTATCTTACCTATCTTTCAGCACTTCAGGTATCTAAGCTATTTATGTATAGGCAAGGCAGAGAACCACTTCCAAAGGGCAACTGGCTGACAAATGTCTGAAGCACCCTACATAGTGCCCCATTGATTATAGGGAAAGCCTCAAGTGACTTTGGTCCTAAATTAGACTTCTCAAGTTGGATCAGATGAATCCAGGCTGGACTGTCTTTCATTAATAAGCACTACTTATCACAGAGGGTTCTGGTCTCTGCAGGGGTTGCAAATGAAATATGAGTACTCACAAAATAGTAATAATGCTTGTATTTAGCAAATGACAAAGCTGGTTTCAAAAGTGTGCAGATGGTTTTTCCCCTTTTTTTTTAGCATCTGAACAAAGACAAATCTTCTAAGTGTACAGGTTCTTTTGCTATCAGGACCTAATCTTTAAAAGTACATCAACGTTACTTAAGTAAAGCCTAAAATGTCAACTTGACTAGAATCAAAGTCAAATAGACTCAGCAAAAAGGTTATTGTCCACTTGTGTTTCTGAAATGCCCTGTTCTTGGAACTGGAAAGGAAAATTATCAGGAAGGCTTCCCCAGGTGACAACAGTTTGTCAGGTCTTTCCTGCCTTTTTTAGGGCCGTAAATCTTATCTATTACAAATGAGGCTTTCAAAGTTCAAAGGATGGCTCTTCAAAATTCCATGAAGACAGGTCACCTTATCAGCACTCAGCGGTTTCAGCCGCTCTTACATGGGTTTGCTGTAAAGGCTGAACATGCAGATTCAGAGCACTTGATTTATTTCTCTCTCCCTGCCTGTCCCGGGCTTGCAGGACTGTACAATAAAAGAGGATGATGGCAGAGCTCTTTTCCAGCAAATGTACTTTTGAGAGTGTCCCTGTTAGGAAAATGTTCTCTTGCAAATATTTACTCCACTTTTGACCGAACCCTAAAAACAAAGGTTCCAACTGTACAGGCTGAACTGGCTGGACACCACCCTGCCTTATCAGCATGTGTGTATTTATGGGAGACAGGACATTGCAATGATTTACCTCTGATTTCTGGCAAAGTGGGCACAATTTTACCCCTCAAAACAGGCTTGGAAACTCAGTTTCACTCCTCATCTTAAGAAATACATGATTTTCCTTTCTGTTTTAACCTGAGGTCAGGGCAGTTCCTTCTTGTACTATGGAAAGCAAGCAGAGCTCCATTCTCATCTCATCCTGTCTCCCAGTGGTAGATGGCAAAGCATGCTGGATCATCAGCTGTGGCAGAGACCTCCCCATCCTGCAGGCATTTGCATCTCTGAGATAACAAGTCACACAGCTGTATGTGAACACACATATGTACATACATACATACATAAGAAATCTTAGCAAGGTAAAGGATGTTTGAGTTCTTGTTTAAGTTTGGCCAAATATCAAAGAGTTTAAAAAAATGCAAATGAAGGAAATCCATAACCAAACCTAAGCCTCAGGCTCCTGAAGTCTTTGAGCTGAAGTTCTCAACCTTCACATAAGGACTTGGATGTTTCCTATCTAAAATCAAATTGCTCCCATTAAATCCCTCCCATCCCACCTGTCTAGACAAGGCCTGAAGAGCACAAATGCATTCTGTCCCACAAAACTTACTGTCCTGTTCCTTCCCATACACACACCAACTTGCACCTCGGTTCTCTTCCATAATGGCCACGTCATTTCCCCTTGCTATTTTCAATGGCCATGTGTCAACACATTAAGTCACTCACAATGCAGGTGAAAATGTTATGACTGAAATGGAGGAGTTCTCCTGAGCAGTGTTCAGTCTCCACCTTTATCATAAATTGATCTATTGGTCGTGAGTATATATCATTGTCTGGGCCTCGGAGTCCAATACATACAAAATAAAAAGACCCTTTTCCTTTTTATTCTTTGTCTAGCTTTTCTATTCATGTTTCAAGTTTTGGGGGTTGAAGATTGTCTTGTGTCTCAGAAATGAGCCCCAGTTTTACAGTGGGCTTTAGATAATAGTGCAGAATTTATGGTGACATGGATGAAATGGCATGTGGATAGGAGAAACCAAAATCCAAAGATTTCATTCACAGAAAGGTGATCTTCCAGAGCTGTTTGGATGTTTGTTCAGTCTTTCTTAATTATTTTCATCTGAGGTAACGTAAGAATAAGAGGATGCAGTTTTATGGCGTCTGGCTAAGGGTCTGCTACCCTTAAAAAATTATGGTTTTATGTATGTGCAAATTGACATAGTTTCATCCCCTACCTATCTCTCTGTTTTTCTCTGAAGCTACACATTGATGTTACTGTGTATTCAGAAAATTCTGTTTCTGTTTACTAGAAACTAAGCTACTGTTTTCCAGAAAGAAACCACTTTTAAACAAAATTGATATATGAGAAAGAACTTGACCTCTGCACAAATATCCTTGTCTCCATCCAGCTTCCATAAAGGTAGTGGAAAGCTTCTAAGGAGAGCTGTGTTGGATGCTCTTGTGCGTAAACCAAGATATATAGCCTCATAACTTTTTCTCAGCATGTCTTATTTATTCAGTGTATTCCATCGTCTCTTTCCACGGGGACCCTTGCAATCTCCTCTGTCAATAATGCCAGTCATCAAACCCCAATGGCCAAATTGCCACAATCGTAATTGTCACCTCTTTTTTGCTTTGCTGTGCTTCCTCACCTGCCAGCATCAATATATTTAAGACATAGCCTATAAAAACAACCAGGCTACACGCAGAGAATAACCAAGTACTCTTTCTGCTTGTCTTGTTTTCACTTCTGTTCTCTTTTTTTTTTTTTTTTATCTGACTGTTTTGCCTACATTAAACCCCAATGATGAAGGTAGGTGTTATTCCACTGGGGCAGAATCCAGTACAGACGGTGAGCCCTTCAGGCAAGGAACTGCTTTTCTGTTGAAGTGCCCAGCACATTTTGAAGGAAGGGTTTAGAATAATGACTATTGATGTTGCTACCACACAGAGGAAGACAAATTATTATCGGTGTCTTGCAATTATTTTTTTCCCACATTGCAAAGATATAAACAAGAGCAGGGGATGTGTATGTATGTCGTGTGGTACGATAACGGCACAATCAATTACTTGTGCCTTGCATTTCAAACGATAGGCAATTGCTGCACACCCACTCCTTTGTGTCTGATTGCTTAATTCATTTACTTAATTCATTTAGGCAGAAGAGTCCTTGACGGTTCCAGCTGTCTGGCTTTCTAGGCTAGAGCTGTGGGCAATCAATTAGCTCCACCAGTCCGAAAGGCAGAAATGCATGCATGCAGCCTTCAAATCCTACTTATAGAGTTTGTGCAAGCCACTTGTTACAGAATGCAAAGGACAACCAGAGGGTTTCGATCTCTGCGAAGCCGTCACTTCCTTCCAGGAGTCTGAGAGTTATTTTTCAATAATCTATGGTAAGACCGGAGAGTGGACAGAGACCAAGGTGAAATGGCTTAAATGTGCCGTGAAAGGACACAGTGCATGTGCACAGCAGCTTCGATGAGGTGGCCGTCTATGGGAGTGTCCCACCTGACTTTTACCGTGCAGCTAAATTATGAGATGGAGAATGGTCTCGAGAACACGCTTACACGCAGTGAGCCCAATGGTCTTTCCATCCTCAATGTCACATTAGCTGGTCAAGTCTGCCCACACAAGGACCGTGTTGTGCTTAGGGGGACCTCAGATCAGGTAGAAAATTGCCACTCCTGAGTTATGGCACATGAGAAGCTTTATGAGCGTTATGATGAAGCTTTCTGCAGATGTTCAGGAATAGCTGGTCCCATCCTAAAGGACCACTGTTCACAGGTTCTTCATTTTGAAGCTAATTCCAGAGCTCTGGATGAGGATCATTATGAAAGTTTACTTGTGTGTCAGCAATGCAGATGGTAAGTGTCCGGGGTGTCCATGCCCAGGCACTGGCAGTGGAGCTGTGGGGCGGCCTCTGTGGGGAGCGGCTGGGGCTGCCCTGTGCCGCTCCCCACAGCCGGTCCCAGCCGGTGCCAGCCGGCTCCAAGGGCCCCACCGCAGGACACAGCTGAGCCCCTCAGCCAAGCTGGGGGCGCCGGGGGGAAAACAGGGTTCAGGCAGGGCCCAAGGCGGCCCAGGCCCAGGAGGAGGAAGGCCAGGAGGC
>VFFE01005268.1:157943-301911 GCA_008921705.1 Burhinus oedicnemus
TTTTTTTTTTTTTTTTTTTTTTTTTGTAGAAGACCCCATTTACTCTTACAGGGTAGGTGAACAAGTGGAAATCTCTCAGCAATGTATAGGGAAGAACTTCAAGAACTTCCAAATTGTAAGCCAGAGAGAGGGAGAGAGTTCTGAGTCACACATCGAAAACCTCTGCCAAGTTCCTCTCATCTGAAACGCACGTGTTTACCCAGGACAAGAGAAATCTGTAGTTAGCCTGATCAAGCCATGAACATCTCTCTATTGATTCCAGTGGGCTTTTGAAAGTACAAATTTAGCAGTTGTCTCCACACCCTTATGATCCTGCACTGATTATATTCACTTAAATTGAACTATGAAATGATTGGCTTTTAAAAGTTATCACTTCTAAGTAAGCATACCAGCACTTCTTACACCAAATACTGCTGTACCTCAGATTTTATGGTACTGTGTTGTCAAGTGTTGCAGCAATATTGACATTGTTTCTGTTTGTTGACTTGTATCTGAAAATTATTATCCATGACTTGTTATTATGCCATAGAAAGAGATTATGTTGTAGGAGGAATATGCAACAATGAAGTTGAATGTTTTTCTCCCAGGTATTTGTGCTCCCGTGGCTAGCACTGCTAAGCTCATCTGCTCATTTGTTATTTCCTCTGAAAAGCAGTTACTCCAACACCTTTTTTTCCCCCAACCCCTCTCATCAAAAAGAAAAGGAAAAAAAATGAACATGCTAAAAAAATACTCCTTTGATTTTCTTCTGAGTTAAAGATTCATTTCTGCTCCCCTTTTGCTCCCCTCTAGGTTTCAGGCGTATATCAGCACAGAGTCATTGTGAAAGGCACACCATTTGTCCTCATGCAAGAGCCATGGAGCCAGCCAAAATGACGTTCTCTAAAGCTAAATGGAAAGAAAATGACTTTGAAGCACAGGAAGACACGAACAGTCAGTGTTTCCTTCCGACCCTGTGGCTTTCAGTGAGGCACTCCCAGTGATTTCTAAGGAATTATCATTTGCTTTTTCAGCTTCTTCATAATTTTTTTTCCATCCCATTTGTAATGTGGAAACTAAATCCTGTCATTGACTTTCTATAAAACATAGAATCGTAGACTCATAGAATCGCCTAGGTTGGAAAAGACCTTTAAGATCATCAAGTCCAACCATCAACATAACACTGCCAAAACCACCACTAAACCATGTCCCTCAGCACCATGTCTACCCATCTTTTAAATACCTCCAGGGATAGTAATTCCACCACTTCCCTAGGCAGCCTGTTCCAATGCTTGACAACCCTTTCGGTGAAGAAAGTTTTCCTAATATCCAATCTAAACCTCCCCTGGAGCAATTTGAGGCCATTTCTTCTTGTCCTATCACTTGTTACTTGGGAGAAGAGATCAACCCCACCTCTCTACAACCTCCTTTCAGGTACTTATATAGAGCGATAACATATAGGAGAAGAATGGTTTATGGCAAAGCCTTTTACTGTCTTAGTCCTGAGAGCTTCTGCTTCTCCAAACAAGGGGGAGATGATTCAGCCAGCAGTGAGCAGTTGTTCAGGGACACATAATCTCTTTGACTTTTGGTAATTAGATTCCCTCTGTTTAGCCCTTCTTCTGCACAAGTTATTTGTTCTCCTAGTAAGGGTGGTATGCCTGAGATGTATGATAGCAACATGACAGAGTGCCTGGTCACAGCTTTGCACTGCTGGGGCCTTCGAGTTGATATTTCTGTAGCAAGTCCCCATAGGGGTTACACACAAAGTTTTGAACACTAAACTCCCTAAACATAATTTTGAAAAAAGCTAAAAAGCACTAGATCCTGGAGACCTCAGCTGAGGACCTCCTGCAGACCTTATTGCCCAACTAGTCAAGAGAAAGGGTGAAAGAACAGAGGAAAGGAACCACATCATCTCCATTTCACAGGCGCGTTGCTCATGTGTGAGAGCTGCACAAGCAACGAATGGCAGAGCCAAGGTCTGAACACCCATTCAGAGGGCCAGTCCAGCACTTGAAATAAAAAACTTCAGTTTTCATTTTTGCTTTTAGCTGGAATAAATCAAAGCAGTAATGGAAAATATAGGTGCAAACTCTAAACCCTGTAGTGATTCTGTTTGGAGAAGTGGGTGTAGAAGTACTTGATGTTTCAAATGCAAACGCTGTTGTGCAGCTCATCTCAGAAAGAGATAACCATCACTGTTCTGTGGAAATTAACTTTGATAGTCCAAGAAAAGAAAAGAAAAACAAGTGAAAGTGATATCCTGTCACACCAAGAGAAAGTGAATTGATGTCATGGGGCAGGATGATACAGGGGCCCGGCATCTGCAGCATCAGCTTAAGCCAACATGTACTGTGGGTGCTCAGCACCTTCAAAAATCTGGCCCTTCAACATCTTTTCCCTTAATCAGAAGTGCTGGAGCATTGCCAACCACTAAAAGGTTGGGTTAGGCAAAAGGAAGTTAGTTTAGCTTGTTGAGTCAAGTGATTTCATGTAACTTGCTCTAGAGGGAGGCTTTTTTGTTCCGAAGGGAATCAATTGCCAGTGGTTAAAATGTACTTTCAGAAGTTATATATTTAATTAGGAATCGGAAGCTTGATAAGGCAGAAGGGACAGAGGGAAACATTCAGCGCATTGCTGCTTTGAGCATGTGAGGAATGATTTGGATTTTTTGAGAAAGGAGGAAGATGGTCTGGAAAAAAATGTTTTTGAGACAAAAGAAAAAGCATTTTATCTCACTGATGAGGAGGTATTGGTCTGTGGAACTGAAACTGCTCAGCTGCCTTTCTTTCACACCTAGAAAACTTAGTTGCTAAGCTAGGTAAGTGCAGATTGTATCTACTATTAAACACAAGTTTCTTTAGGCAGCAAGTCTCCCTCATCTAGAAAGTTTTGTCATGATGGGATGGAGCCATTCTTTGTTCATCTTGAGGTCTCTTTCAACTCAGGTTGATCGAGCCCAGGTGCTTGATCTGCAAGTTGTCTGCTTCAGAGGCAGTCTGGACTACAGGGGAGCCCCCTGTGCATGTTGGATTGCTGGGACAGGAGGTATAGAGAAAGGGAAAATATAGTCCTCATGGGTTTTCTTGGCTTGGTTGTTTACCAGGAAACTTCACACCAAGAACACTGGAAAATTCTAGGTCCACCTGAAGCTAGTTTTTGTTTTTAACCTTAGGTAAAACAAAGTTAGGACTGAAGAAATATTTTGCTTTTTCTAGAGCAACTATTCTGGGAAGGACGCTGATAAAAATTCACACAAAATAGCTCTACTTTTTTCTTTAAAACCCTCAGGATACTTTGAAGGGGTTTAAATACCCTTTTAACCTCAAATAAAGCAGGGATTTTAAATCTGATATCTCATTTTGTGGGTGAATACTGACGGTCTGTAGGTATTCTGGGCTAGTGTTTTATCATCCATTCCTATTGAAGGGCTTTCATATCAACCTATAAGTATTCATTTACAGTCATGTACATTTACACTTACCTTCAAGACAGAGTCATAGCCTGCCATAAGGGCACTCACCTGAAAAAGAGCACCGATGGGTTCCAGTGGCTCTTCTAGTGACTAAATATAAAAGAGTGGTAAACTTCAGAAACAGTGATAAACTTCTCAGCCAGCACCTCTTCTGAGAACGAAAAAGCCTTTGATTCGGGTAAACTCTGAGCAGAGTGAATGTGTGTCTTGTGCATTGCAGTGGGCTACCAGATGGAGCTGCCAGAACAGGATCCCTCCCCGTGGGGTAGTTTTGTGAACAGTGCCCATGTCTCCTTGTTTCTCCATCCCACTCTGAGCCAAAACAGTCTGATGCAGCAATGTCAAAACAAACTCTTTTGATACTTATGAAATCACTCCTTGACTTTTCTGTTCATCAGACTTCTGCATTTTATGAAGAGATCACCTAAACTATGTGTTGGGACAAATAAACAGCTGCCTGAAAAAAACCCTGTAAATTAGAATAAGCTTTGCCCATATCTATGGTAGCAGTCAGTTCCAAGGTAGTGTTTTCTTTAAACCTTCATGGCACAAAGTTTATTGTTTCATACTTGTGAGATCACTAAGGCAGGCATGAGAAGGAGGTGGGTGAAGGGGTATCTTCTGCCCCAAAGCCCAGCGTAACTCCCCATAGCGAATTTTCTTTCCTTTCCCTGTCTTGGTTGTGGCAATAATTTGGGACAGCTGCAAAAAGGAAGCTGAGAAAACGTACACAAGCTGATCTTCATCTTATCCCTCAGATACTTGACTGACCTTATCTTTCCATTTAATATTGCAGGATGTATTCCTGAAATAAAGAACACATATTGAAAGAAAACACGATGGAGTCAGTTAATAATTAAACAACGACAATTTGAGATACACCCATAGAGGGATCTACCTGATATCACAAGCCTTACATATTTGATAATTGTACAGGCAAGCTTTGTTTAATGAATGGTGATACTTGAAAAAAAAAATCATGTTAGGAATTGTTGTGAAAGGTTTTATTTTATAAAAGAATGTATGATCACACAAGCTCTTATATCATATCCTTTCCCACACATACTCTTGCATACTTCTGGCAAAAGCATTAGCTGTTTACATTTTCTTTGTTTTCACTCCAGCAGCGCGTGACTAATCCTTGAATGCAAGCGCTTAGGCTGACTCTGTCAAAAATGGCTTTGGAGGGGTTTGCTGTTTGTTGACAATGATTGGGAATAAGGGAAAATCACTTCCTCTGAAATGCAGCAGAAAGAGAAGAGCATCAGAGCAGCTGTACAGGGCCAGCCCAAAGGGCTCTCCAGCCCAGTATCCTCGCTTTGAGGTTGGATAGGAGCAGAAAGAAAGAGTATAGGCTACACAAAAGAGTCAGAACAGGGTATGTATGCAGCAATCCTCCCCTCCTGTCTGCTTTCAGGGATTTTTGGCTCAGGCATTCCATTTTCTGAGTGAGAAATGGTGTCAGTGTTTAGACCTGGGTAAGCAGCATTGTTCAAAGGTGAAAGCTGGTACTAGTGCTGAAGTAGACTCCCCTGGGCTTGTTGTCAAAAAGTTTGTCTGTTCTCCAGCCACTTGCCACTCCATTGCCGTGCTGCAGTTTTCAAGCACTTGTGGTGACCTCATGTTTGCTTAGTTTATCAGGGGGAAAAAAAAAAGATGTGGTTGAGTTTATCCACTAAATTAATAGCCTCTTAGCATAACATACCCCTGGGCATGAATTAGAGTTGAGGATGAGGAAAACCCTTGCTATTTCAAAACAAAAATATAAGTTGTGTACTTCTTAGAGACTAAAAAGCTAAAAAAATACAATGACATTTTTAATGATCTGTTTTAAAGAATTTAAAAGTTTTAGTAGAAAAAAAGAGCATGTATAAGTGGAACTCCCTGATTTTACCATGCCTTTCCGGGCTTCTATGGTCCTAGTTTCCCATTAGTCCTGGAGAATGGTCTCCTCTCTCAGGATGCTCTCAATATCTCTGAACAAAGTTCAACTTGTCAGGACCTTGCTGGCACCCAAAACCTTAGATGTCCCAGAAGAGTGTGGTCTTCCAAGGCTGCCAGGCTGGTGGCAGTCTGAAAGCTCTAATGTCCCAAAGCTGGGGAGAGCATCCACCAAAGCTGCCTGCCCACATACGCACCTTGGAAATTCCAGCTCTGTGGGAGAGCAGAGCCTCCACTTTCAGATCTGTGTTTTAGCTAGTAGGTTTTTGACTAACATTTGGATTCTGATATCTTTCTACCAACAACACTTTTCCTCAGCCAATTCTCCACCATCTCCCTTTGGGGAGGCTCTCTTTTCTAAAAAGGACTCTAAATTTGAGCCTCTGGTTCTATGAACCATTTGCAGATCCATATGTATGGGAATGCCTGATTGCAAGTATGTCTCCTATGTGCTCTTAGCAGAAGGGTATATGGAGACAGGTTCTATGTCCTTGAAATCATCTGTGGAGTACTCAGTTTATGCTTCAGAACACCAGACCAGAAGGCCATTCAAGTCTGAGGAATCTACATGTTGTTAAAGAACAACCTAAAGGGAGACAGAGATGCAGAACGCTTGATCCTCTCAAATGGCCATTTGCTATCAGACAGGTCTCTTATTTCAGGCATTAAGGTAGTGTCTAACGGTAGTCAGAGAAGCAAATGCTAGATTTGGGTTATTTACTAATAAGCAGACATTTTTGTTTTCTTGATTTTATGATCTTAGAAATTAAGTACATCTTTTTTGCTAGTATGAAGAGGCACAGTCAGGAACAGTTAAGGTCCCTGAATACTGATTTAGGACTATAATTTACTCTGACATTGATCTTTGGCATGACTTAGCTTCTTTCTTCTGTAACAGTGATCCATGGCTTTTCTTTAAACAGTGTTTTGAGAGCTAGGGCGTGGAAAAGTGTTACAGAAGAACTGAGAGTCTGACTAATCACTCACGGATGGAGCGGGCAGGATTACTGGTTTCTATTCTTGCTCTGCCTTACTGCCATGGACTTGGCTGGATCCAGCTGATCTGTTAATTTGGTTACGTTACTAAAATCCTAATTTATTGACAAAACCAAAAATTAGACTGAAAAATATGTTGTTTATAAAAACATCTACCTCATTCTCTTTTTTAGCTCTTTCATTAGCCTGATTCACCCCGCACTGTTGGCTCAGGAATATCTACATATAAACTTTTTAGCCATATGCACTTCTTAAGTGGTGACAATGTTTTCTGTGTCTATTGTGTGCAAAGATAATTACTTGCAGAGATATTGGATTTCCTGGCCTGGAAGGTGTTTGTGGTTTTTGTAACAAAAGAATTAAAGCACAGAGGGAACAGGAGGGCTTAGAAAGCATCCCGGTAACAGCAAAAACATTCTGTACTTTGGAAAGCTTGTTTTCCCTTTTTCATCACAATGCAATTGTGAGTACATCCTTTCCTTGACAGCTCATCCTGCCCAGCAGCTCTTAACCATTCGGTATGGAGGTCTGATACAAATCTCATTGAAATCAATAGAGACGCCTGCAGACCACACTGAATTTGGCTTTAGAGGAATGCAATGTATGCAGCTCTTTAACATCTTAGCCCACATTGCTTTGCTGCAGACGCTTGTTAGGCAAAGCAGTTATGTCAATGCTAATAATGTTCTTTGTGTCTTCTGTCTGTTTGCCTTGATGTATCAGTGAGCAGAGTGAAAATGTACCGGGTGCAGCATCTTGAGTGGCCTTACTGCAGTAATTTACACCACTGTCAATCCTAGCTGAGCAGAGTCCGGATAGTGAGATTAAGTTAGCTATAAATGAGGAAAGGATGGGTTACTGGCAAGGGCTTTAACTGCGGTTTGAGAGGCTTAGATTTAATTTTTTCAGCTCTCCTGCACAATCTCAGGCAAATAACTTTGGATGGGAGCTGAAAAGTTACTCACTTGCTAAAGTTCCAGTTGAGGCAGATTTTAGGTCCCCAAATCCCCCAGAGTGATACACAGATTTTTTTATTTTTTTTTTTAAACTTCTGTGGTACCTCATAGTACAGAGATGCCTAATTTTTTCCGTGTGGGCTTGCCAAAATGCGTCAGGACCCACGTGCTTATGCTGTAGGTGTCCACAGGTGCCTTGCATTGAAAGTAGAGTAGAGTTTATTCCAGGCCTCTGGAGATGCTGATGATACATAACATCAGGTAACACAAAGGAACCTGCCTCTCCCTGAGAGAGGACTGGGTCACCTCACCTGGACTTGGGGACAGTATGGAATAGCAGGACAGTAGCTGAAACATGGCAACCTTTTACCTTACTCTCATTTCAGTAATCCCTCTGGGAAAAAAAGTCAGGGTGAATCTTCCAGGACTGAGGCAGCCTCACCTGTCTGGCTCAATGACTGCCTTCATTTTCAGAGGTGCTGTGCACTTACGACCCAGCTGGTACCTGCAGCCTGCAGCGGGAGGATGCGTTGTCCTGCCTGGTTGATGCAGTTACAGGTGCCATTTTCACTCCTTGAAATATCTGACGGGACTTGACAGTTTAACCTCTCTAACTTTGTAAGAGGCTTTTGTATTTAACCTTGTTACATTTTAGGCATTTTTCTCTCACTCAGATGTGGTTTTCTTTACTATGTACCTTTCTTAGAAGTTGGGGTTTTTTTATCATCACAGCTTGCTATTTCACCGCCTCAGAAAGCTCAGCTTTGAAAGGGGTGGGTACTCAAGTTCATCTTAAGTTATGCCCTTTCCTGGGTAGTCTTTCTGAGAATGGGGAAGTTACTCTGAGAGCAGAGCACTGCCCTTTGGGCGTAGGTACAAAGCCATCGTCAAGAGCAGTGGTTTCAGACTGCAGGGGGGGAGCTGTAGCAGGGCCATGATCCCAAAGACAATTCAAAGGTAGGAGTAGGACCTCACACCCGGGGTGGGGATATGAGTGCAAGAATTATTGGCCAAAAGGGTTCCGACATAGGTGCGGAAAGAAAAATTAGTGATGTTCCAGTGCTGTTTCAGATGTTCTCTGAAGAAGTTCTGGGAATAATTTCTATGAAAGGCATTTACCCACAGGGCACAGCATAATTGCTGATTTGGGAAAGAGGGATGATTCACTTATGTAAGAGACGCCCATACTATTAGCATATAAGATCCACTGCTTATCATAGCTTTTTAGTGGCATTGTGCCTAATTAATTCATGACACCTTAATTAATAGGTACACAATGAAATATCCCCACATGACCTAAGCATTATGGAGTAGGTTGTGCCCTACAGACTCTGTCTAATGTTGGTGTAAAGGAACACTTCCCAGTTTCTACAGCAGTTCAAAGTGTGTGCAAAGTTTAATTCTAACTGTGGTTATTTTTCTCTAAGGGTGATTTTAACTACAGGAGAGAGTACCTGAAACCAAATAGTGTTCAAGGACAAAAGCATCCTCAAATACTGAAGATTACTCATTCTACACCCTAGCTTAACAGATGGCTTCCATCACTGTAATGGGCCACAGTGAAGCCCAGCACAGAAAATCTGATCTGAACTTCAGCCAAGAAGTGTCAAGATATTTGTGTCAGGATATCTGAATGTCCTGGCTGAAAAAAGCCAAGAAAGACTGAAGAATTATTTACCTTTTCACAGCTTCATATTAATGAAAAAGAAAGTTCTACATCATTAAGCTAGAAGCTGTTAGTAAAGTTGGAGTTTAGGAAATACTTGTCCTTTTTATGCACTTAGCATGTAGATGAGACAGGAAAAGTCATGGGCTTGGAAGTCACAAGACCATGCACGTTTTTTAAGATGTCCATTGATGAGGACAGTGGGGATGATGCTCTGGTGAGTATCTAGAAAACAAAGGCTAGACATCACTGCAAACATTTCCGGGCTGGTTTTGTTCTCAAACAGATCTGATTTGCATCATGCCCCCCTCCCCCAAAGTGAGAACCATGGCATTTTGCTTTTAAATCTCAGTATCCAGTTACTGAAATATTTGCTAAAACACCAGTTTATGATTAAGATGTGCATATTCAGTTTAAGGGGTCTTAAATACATAATTTATCAATGTGTTTTAAAATGTTGACATAAATATTTTACTATTTCGTGCATTAGATGCTTAACAGCCCCTCAGCAATCTGAGGACTGTTATGTCACCTTGGAGATCTGCAGGTTCTTCTAGCTCATGTTTCTTATTGTGCCTAGAATGACAAATCTCAACCTTGTTCTGGGTTGGTTAAAAGTCTTGCCCGAATCCTGGAGCAAATTTTGAGCAAATCTAGCCAGAGTTATGGTATAGTAGGAAAATCAGAATATTGGGTCTTGATCTTAGTAAAATGCAACAGTTCTGGCTAGGTTTTGACATGCAGCTTTGAGTGCAGTAAATTCAGAGCAAAACCTGGGAGTTTTGAACCTAAGTAAACTGAAAACATCATGTATGCAAGGCTTTTTTGGTGAGATTTGCTTATTTTTCCTGCTTAAAAGTCATTTGGTACGTTTTTGCGTATTTGGCCAGTGCCCTCAAAGAAAGTCCGAACAAATGCAAACCAGTGTTACTATTTTTTTTTTTTCTTCAGTGATGCTCTTCAACTCTCTTGAATTCTCCAGCTAGGCCCAGGATTTTAGTTTCTATCCCTCAGGCTAAGGAAGATTGGATAGTTCATCCATGGAATGTATTAATACCATTTCTTAATCATCCGGAGCAATCACTGTAGGTTGTGCAAGACAAAGCACTCCTTTTTTCTGCAGGGCTTCTGCTTACTGACAGCCAAGGAGAGAGCAAGACTGCAAATCAAATCCTAGTCCCCTTGTATGGAAGCACTATCTCTTACCCCAAAATAAGAGCTTGCTTTGGCATCTTTTATGATCACATGTGTGAGAAAATAGCTTAGAACCAGGCCAACAGAAAATATTGAGGCACAAAAACTGCTTTTGTGTCATACATAAGAGGGTGGAAGAGAAAAGACGCTTTGGATGAGGACTCCAGAAATGTGGGCTCCGGCCTGGCACCAGTACAAAATTCCTGTGTTGCCTTGGGCAACTGACTTTGAAATTCAGTTCTCTGTTTGCAAAATGGGGGTAACAAAGCCTCATAGCAATGTTGGAAGGATAACTCCATTAGTATTTATGATGTGCTTGGGTACTCCAGTGCCAGGAACCTTTATAGCTACCTACCCTACTAGAGAACACTCAAGTTCGTGGTTATTTTGGTAAGGACACACACCAGAATGCCAGCAGGAAGTTGGCAGTGTCTTGTTTGAAATTAGTTGCGAAAATGGAATAACTGCCTTTTGAAAAATGCTGGTATATCAGCACTGGTCTACATACTAAAGAGAGGTAAAAAGTTGAACAAGCTGCACTTCATATATAACTGGCTGTTAAATGAGGTACTATGCTCTTCAAAGGGAAGGGACTGGTACCTGCTGGGAGGTGTAGTTCAAGCTTATGTGGAAGAACGTGGCTATAATGACCAAGATCTATAGCTGGCACGAAGCTCTTCAGTCATTCCACTGGATGTGGGCATAAAGACAATATTTTATTTTGAGTTTCTCATTAAAATGTTCCACCAAAATCTTTGTTTATTGGCTTGTTTGTTGTTGGTTTCCCCCCTGTAGATCTGCTTGATTTTAAAGGCAATATCTGATGGGAAAATGACATGTTGAGGAGTTCATTCTTCAGGGTTTTTTGAATAGCCCTCAACCCTTTCATGAAGAGATTTTTCAAACCACTGGTTATCTTTTTGCATCGGGAGCTATACTTCCATGATATCAAGGCCTGATTTGTAAAGAAAGTGAGATGAGATCAAAGGAAACTGTCTCTCCTTTACATCTGTACATTTGCATTTTAACCTTCTGCAGCAGGTGAAGGGTACCTTTGCCCCTCCCCTATGCTACCCCGAGACTTTATGAAACTATCCTGTATCTTTCCTTTAAATGTTTTATCACTGCTTGGAAGAGTGCTGGCTCTTGTGTTTCAGCACGTTTATTTTCTGTGGGAACAGCGATCTGATTGCAGTGTACATGTGTGGGTGGGGAGGTTATAAATTATAAGCTCTGAGCTCAGGTGCACATCTTGGGAGTGACTTTTAAATAGTTGCATGATTAACAAACTCTTGTCCTTTGTGGAATGGAAAGCAACTTCTGTCTCGAAGATCGTTGCTTTACTTCAGGAATTATCCCCTGTGGAGCCTGAACGACTTGATGCTGGAGGGGAAATATTTGTTGTGTTATGGATGTGAGGCCAGCTAACGAGCGATCTATGGAATGATTTACAGTCAACAGACTCTGGAGGTGGGAACAGGGGGAACTTTTCAGGAAACTTGTTCATTGCTCTGGAGGGATGTAGCACATGTAGGACCGACCGAGACAGCCTCTTGTGGCTAGAGTGGTTTAACAAGGTCTTGTCCCCAACTCTTTGTTGTTGTCCCTCAGCTGGAAGTTGTCCTTAGCTGAGCAGCAAACGTGCCTTTGACAAACTCTCCTCTCCCTTCAGCGCAAAGCCAGCGAGGTTGTTTAAGCAGCCAGCAGCAGGGGGCTCAGCGATGGTTTTGCAGTGGATGCAGTGTGCTCCTGCAATTGTTCAGGGTGGCTCAGCTCACTGCCCTGGAAGACCAGTAACGAAAAGCCAGTAATCAGACTAGATTTAGGGGAATAATATGACCTCACTCTTGGCTACTTTAAGATAGGTACTGCAATTTTTTAGAGATGGATGCCATATAAATATCTAGATAGATTAACGATATAATGGAAGGGTTTTTGTCATTATGACATCTTGAAACTCACTACCACTGTTACTCCATCTGTGTTACGGATTGCAGACCCAGGCCAAGAAATATTTAAGCAGATGCTTAACTTTAATTATAGAAGCAGACCTATTGATTTCAAGGAGAATACTTGCTTTTTTTTAAAAATTAGTCATGTGTTTAAACACTTTCCTAAACATAGACCTAATCCAGTAGTTCCCATAAAAAGCAATGCCCAGCAGGCCTCAAAATAAAAGGCTAGGAGAATGAAAGCAGAATGGTTATAGTACTGCAATAAAGCAAAGCAGCATTCTGATCAATTCTCTTTTGCAAGTGATCTTGTTGCAGTTTTACTGCATAATCTGACTGGATTGCTTAGATGAAAGAGATGCAGACATATTTATCAAGTGTTTCTAACGTTCCAAGTATCAGTCTAGAGCATATGTGCCTGATTCTGGAAACCTTCTGTTCACAGAACTTTAATTGGTTTTCACAGGCAGTGTGTGCGCTGCCTCCTCACAAAATGAGACCAAATATTTATTAGCAGTAGGAAACAGATTGTTTTACATGTGACTTTCCATTGGCAGTGTTTGTGGAGAAGGCACACATGGTAGGCGCTTCTTGAAGACTTTCTTTTGATACTGTTTGCTGGATCTCATTCATTTTAGAGTTGAAAAATGAAAAAATGAAAAAAAACAAAAAAACCTGGGCTGAATTTAAAGGGTCAGTACCTCAAGATATATATGGCCTCAAATGCAGAGATAGTAGGAACATATTTGAATACAGCCATTTGCCACTACTAGCATTTCCAGGGTTGGTTGTCATGCAAAAAATATACCCAGAGAACATAAATTCAACCAGTGCAGTGTTAACTTGATAAATAGCAAGTTTAAGGGAAAAAGATTGGAAATTAAATAGGATCAGGATAAAACTGGCTCACGTCTAAATTCATAACTAAATACTGAGAACAAAAACATAGGCAAGAAGAAATCAGTTGATTACCAATAAATTACATACAAAGGATTTCAGACTGATTGAAGCAAAGTATAGTCAATAACAGAAGAGTGCTATGGATTTTTAAAGGCATATTTTGTACTCACAGTATGTAGTACTCTAGGAGACAATGCATTATTTGTGCATGCATAAAAATCTCTATATGTGCCTATACACACACCTAAAGAAATAAACATATAGGTTTTAAAAAGTAATATATGCATAGGTCTAAAAGCATTACTTTCACTAGTTTAAATTTTCCTGGGCTAAGCATCATCTATTTGGAGAAGTTGTCAAAATCCCACGTAGAGAGTAATTCTTCTTTACTTTTTAATTTCTGTGAGGGACACAAAGTCACAGAAGTAAAGGAGGGAGTTATAGCTTAGTCTAAGGCACAGGGCTAAAGAACAGCTCTGTCAGGAAGAAGTTAGAAGGAACAGAATCTGGTACTGACAAATCTTTATGGTGCTGGCTCTTTTGCTAGAAGTGTCATTGGACAGACTTTTAGGATGTTCATAATTTTCTTATTAAATGCCTTCAGCATAGAAATATAGGGTTCTTTGAAACATTTTTTTTTTCAAGAGTAATATGATTCTACAGACACTGTGTAATATCTTGAAGCTAGAAATAACTTCCCATAGTTTCAATGGATTTTTTTTTCCTATTTGTTATTTTTTTGTATTAGAATTGAAATATCCAGAGAATAATTAAAAAAACCCACACCAAACAAATGTGATTTCAGGCCAGATCTAGCAGTTTTATATTAGACGAAGACACAGGCATTTAAGTGATCAATTTTTTAAATAGCACAAATTCCACCAATTTACAATTTTGATTATACAGTTTTCAAATATAAAAATGACTGCTGCAGGGAGGGAGGGTATATTTGGTTTCCTGTGTCTGTAGCAGAGTGGGAATGGACTGATAGGCTTTCATTGGAGGATGAAAACTAGAAGCTGAGGGGAGTGGGGTGGAAACCGAAAGAAATAGGTAAAAGGAATGAAAAGATAGGTGACATGAATTGCATAGGGTGAACGTGAGGACCCTTAGCAACAGCTCAAGATTTTGGAAACAGCGTTGGCTTTGATATTGGAGCAGTCTGCCCTTTAGAGCAGTGGAGAACTGGTTGGTCAGTGAAGGTTCGGGTGTGACACATGTCACGGCAATGTAGGTGCCTACATCTAGCTGGACAAACTACATCCTAAACTCTGCCAGCCAAGACTTCACCAGCTGCACTGGAACAAGATAGGTACTTTACATACACCCAAACAGCTGGAGTGTGGTTTGCTTCCCCTAGCTCTAAACAGTACAAGGCAGGTATCCGCAGCTGATCTTTTTCTTTTGGTTCCCAGTCTGATTTGTGGAAATTTAGTAAGTATTATCAGTGGGTCCTGACAGTGATCTGTTGCATCCCAAGGTAGACATGGGGTTTTGGGTGGACTTTATTTGCCATGCAGATGTGTGTTGCACAGATGCCACAGTTCCTAAGCCTAATGAGGGATCAGCTTAGATGTAGACATCTTTGCTGCACGTACCGCAGCTAAGGTGAAAAATTCCGTCCTTACAACCTGGGTAAAGGTGATCTTGCACTAAGACAGAAGGACCCTTCTGACACTTGAGGTCCTTTCCTGATTAATGTTATCCTTTCTGAGAGAAACACTCAGGTAAATAACTCCTACCATAAATAAAGTTTGAAGCATGTTGTAGAATCTCAGCTCCAGGAACAAAGTGTTTTTGAAAAAAATCTCAGTTGAAAATGTGAAGCCAACACACCTGGAGATCTCAGAAGTGCTTGAGTTTTTCAGTTATACTGTTGAATGAACCCTTAATCTTGACTTTTTACCATTTGGCACTAGTAGTGCTGCCATCCCTAATCTTAAGGATTTAAAACTTGGCATACAGCTGTGGCACCTGAGAAACTAGAAAAAATGGATAAGGGGGCTCCATGGAGGCACAGGCTAAGGACCCAAGGGATGCAGGCAAATGGCTTTCTCTTTGGAAAGTAAAAAAGAAGCCATCGTGCAACAGGGGAGCAATACCTCCTCTCCTTCCTTTGTTTCTGTATGAAGATGAAGGCAACTGCTAAGCTCTGCTGCTGAGATGATTGGGGCCATAATGTTTTAGTAATGGTATTATCCACGGGGATTAAGGTGGGAGGGTGCCTTCTGATCATGCACAATAACAAAGCTGATACCAGTGCTGTCGAATGCACTTGAGGACTAAGGTGGGTCTTTTTATGGGTTTGATCTTTTGGGATTGAAGAGGGGACTCATATATTTTCCACCTAAACAGCCACTGAAGTGCCAACTGCTCTTTTGTTTCCCACTTAGATGCCTAGGCCACTGCATAAAAAATAGATAATTCACAGGGCTTTGTCTGACTTTAGCACAGTAATTTTTCCATTCCAAAATGTCAAGAGATTCTTTAGCATCAGTAGGAACAACCTTGCCAAAATGAGTACAAATCAGAACCCTGGAAAAGCCTGATTCAGAGAAAAATCAAGGCCCTGGTTTTCCTGATGCTGTGAGTTGAATAAACTTTCTTCTTCCCCTTTCTGAAACTGCTTGACCACGTAGTGCTAATCATGTTACAAATTGCCCAGGAAAATAAAAAAACATTTTACAAGGAGATAGTGGGGAAGTTGTAGCTGGGTAGAAGAGGGATGGCAGGTTGGGATTAGAGATAGAAGGTCCTAGAGACAAAGGAGAGGGATATCCACAATCACAAAGGGAGTGAGAGAGAAGGGAAGAAGAAGTAGAAGGCTGACATAACTGTGCTGTGTGAGGCAAAGTCTGGCTGGAGGTGATTTGAAGTCAGACCCAGAGGCTGTAAGGGGAATATGGGATAGAAACTGAGAGGAGATATGAAAGTGGGAGTAGGAGACAAGTGGGAGAGGGGACAGGAGCCCTACCATGCCTGGCTAGGGCAGATGTAGCATGGGGAACACATAAAAAAACTCGTCACAAGGTGGGCATTAGGGAGAGCAGGAGACAATGGCAGAGGTAAGGACAAATATGGGAAACCTGGATGGCAATGAAGGGGTGACCAGGGCCCATGAGGGGTGGAGACATGGGGTAGGAGATGGCAAAAGACATTTCTGATAGAGCAGGAAAGGGCTTACAGGAGTCCCAGGAGGCAGTGCGGTGAGTTCAGCCAACAGCATTATGGAGTCTGAGTGTCACATATTGAACAACAGCAATTCTGACGGGAGAGAAGAGAGCTTGTACAGCCCTAGAGCTGGACAAGCTCCTTAAGGTTCATAAGGAGAGACCTGCATGTCCATACTCTACTGCAACCTGCCTTGCATCCAGGCTCGGTGACATCTGCTTACACCAGCTGAGCCCATGTTCCTCACATGGGGAAAATGTGACAACTGGAAGGAGATGACTGAATGAAGGCCCAGGGTAATGAGGGTACATGAGGACAACCAAAGTTCACTGAAGGAGAGCAAATCTCAGAGCGAGGGCACCATTATACAGCAGGAGGAACAGCCAGGGGAACCAACGAGGTGGAGGAGGCTGAATTTTTCTTCAAAGGTGCTGGCTGCAAGGCATGGGAGAAGAGCCAGCGAGAAAAGCAAGAGAAAAAGGAGCAAGGTTAAGAACTTGGCATGAAGAGAAGGAGGGAAAGCTTCAGGGGAGATTTTTCTGCTGTTATGGATCCTCTGATAATAAATCAGATTCCTTTTAAAAAAAGGGGGAGAGAATTAGTGAGGAGAAGACTAGCAGTGTAAGTTGGAGAAGAAAGAAAACTCTAACAGCGGGCAAGTTCCACAGTTTGCTCAGATAAATATGCTGCGTAACAGCGCTCCTCCCTGCTGTCCAGCTGCTGCAGACCAGCATGGATCATTTCCTCCTGTAACTTCTCCTTCTTTTTAGGGTCATCAGTGTCTCAGATGATAGTATGTTCTTCTTTCAAAACCTGCGGAAGGACCTCAGAGCATCACTAACAACCCTCCATCACCCTCCTGCCTCTTCATTTGACTTGGAGTATAGGAAGGACAAAGGAGGGTTTATCCCTTTAGGCTTTCCACTGGTATTTCTTAGTAAAATATTTTTGCAACTTAAAGATTTTTTTTGTAAAGCAACTTGTTTTCAATTTTGAATTGGAAAAATTATAGAAGCAAAAAAGTGGAGAAAGACAGGAAAACTGAGCAACCGCAATCAGCGGGGAAACTTCCTCTCCCATATTTACTCTCCAAAAGAGAAAACAGCCACAAAAATGTACGAAAATATTATCTCTTAACCTTGTTAATGACCAGAACATTCTTCAATGATGAGTAATGTTTCTGAGAAAACGTGAATTAGGAAATGATGAAACTTTGATGCAATTTATGGAATTGGTGGAAAACTGTGAAACAGGACTAGACACTGTTGGGCAATGGATTTCTTGATGGAAAAAAACCCAATAGTTCAGTAGTGGATTCATTGAAATTTCTGTATATCCTGTTGGCAGAGCCAAACAGATTTTGACCCTGACAGAGAGGAGAAGGAAGAAAACCAGAAAATATCAGATGGACCTTAATTATGTTATAAAGCAATGAATAAAAGTTCATGCCCAAGAACCTGTAAAATGTAAACTTAAGATAAACCAGAGTGACTAATCTAAGCTGGTCCTGCAGACTGCCTCTCCAGTGGACAGAGAGAGAGGCACCTTGAGAAGACAGTTTGTGCCTGCTCTCTCCATTGCCTGTTTGAACACGGGAAGAGTTTCTCTCCCCTGACCCAGGGGACTGCGTGATAGTCTTGCAGTCTCACGGGCAGTCAAGCACCTGAACTCAGCCAGCTTTGCTTTGTCCTTCCATTCTATTCAGTTGTACCACATTCATTATTTAGATGAATATTTTCTGAAGAGTCTTCATTTCTTGTGTTCTCATTTTCATGAGATTTCTAATGGATTCTGGATTTACACTCTCCTCCTGGTGCCTTTAACTGACTAAACATGCTACTGCCTTCAGTGCCAGTTTAGTTTCTTCCTCAAAACAAAAATGAAACACCCAAAAACTTCCCAAGTCAGCATTGTCTAAACATTTATTCTTGGTCTCGCTAAGTTAAAATCACCGTATGGGAGGGCATCGTGTCCCTGTGTGCTCCCACACAGCTGGAGCACTCAGAGCAGATTAACTGCAGTCTATAGCCCACCAGGTCTATTGTTAGTAAAGTGGAAGAAACAGCCTCTCTTTGTTGATGAGAAAAAAGCCTCTAATCTGGTGCACAAAGAAGAAGGTGGTTGGGTTTTTTTTTCCAGATGCATCTTGAACTCACATGTCTCAGCGGGAAGTAATGCACAGAGAGCGCAAGGGAGCTGCAGTGACTGCTGAATGTGATGGGATGTGTACCACAAGGGACTCAGCATCAGGGCTTTTTTCCCAGCTCTGTGACACTTTTGTGCAACTTCAGAGCAATTCCTCCGTCTTTAGAGTGGGACAGTGTTTTTTAGATTGTGTCCACAGGCTAAATCAAGGTTAACTCTGAAGAACAAGTCTCTTCTGAGAGAAAAAAATCTCTACCTAGAAGCCAATGTCTCCCTAGGGAAGGTTTGGGGGTTTTCTAAAACAAGAGGGTTGAAAAATCTTAAGAGCATTGTGAAGTTTCCTTCTCCTCACTGAGATTTCTTTCCTGAGATCTTGGTTTGGCTTGTAATGAAGGATTTGCCGGAGAGTACTCAGCTGTGCTCCACAGTGGCTAATCAGCAGGGACCTCCCTGAAATCCAGAGCTGCTGTGACTGTGATTATAAGTAGAAGCAGAACTTGGGATCTTGGTGCTGTTACCTTCTGGGAATATATCAGCTTGGAGAAGGCAATGCAGTGCCTGTTGGCATGTAGGTGTGAATAAAGAGTAGGGTGGAAAGGAAAAAACTTTTAATTTGATTTTGTATCTGTGTGCTCTAAGTAGATGTGTTATCTCCAGGGGGCTGTTCTTCTGCTGTTCTTCTGCTGTTGCATTTGACATGTTAATTAGCTCTAAGGATGTTTTCATTCATTAAGTCTTTTCACCAGGAGAAGCTGAATTGATTTGAAGTATCCAGGTGTAAATCAAATTCTGTTCTGCTTAATTTCTAGGATTAGTAGATCCTAAAAAAGAAATATCTGGTATTCCTCTCCTTTCCTATATTGCTCTCTGATTCTGTTCTGCAGGTGAAAGATACAGTTAGCGTATGATCTTCTCACAGTTTTGTGGAAACACCAGTCAAAAGAGACATAGTCTTAAAACTAGGGTTTCCCATTTACTTATTATAGAGCAACATAGTCAGGGCTGAGCAATAAATGATGTTAATCTGTTGCCTGCAATAGCATTTTCCATGTGTTGGTATACCCAGGTAAGAGCATTCCTTTGGGGCAGGTATACTGTGTTTTATCAGCAGAAGACATCTGAGAATACATGGCCCACGAAGCCAAACCATCAGGCAAGAAAAATATCTGGCAAGTCGGGGAGGAGTATAGAAAAGGAAGAGGACTATAAAAAGATAACATAAGAGACGATACTTTGTTTCTTCAAGGCATGTTATCTTGACCCAGGAAAGTGATGCCTTTGTCTGTATAAAGATAATAGTAATATGAGATTTCCTGCTTATGAGCATTTATTTCTACCTTTGGGGACCACTTTAGGAAGTCAGAGATTCATCATAGCTGTAGGACTTCTATTTCTGTCCCTCTGGCTTGGGGAACTGTACCTCTGCACTCGGATTTCACAGTACCCTTACAAGACCTGATCTTTGAGACAAGAAGAAAGGTTTCTTAAGCTATCTAAAACTGTGCCCCTCTTTTGTTTCCTCTGTGCAGTTCTTCAACTGTTTCTCAGTCCTTCAGTAAAGACAGCCAACAGCTCTTGCTACCTGCTTCTGTTTTACCTTTTCAGCCAGAGATTAGTCACTTCTCCCTGTTATCCCGGAAGAACAGGATTACAGTGGTGCCTTCTGAAACGAGGTATCTTCACTGATCAAGGAGAGGTTCTCAGCACCTTGGTGCCGTCACTATCCAGAGTTACAGAAACACTGTGATGGACTATTCATCCTGGGAAACAGGAACACTACCAGATCGTCTCCAGGGACCACCCATTCCCATTTCCCAAACTGAAGAAGACCTTTTAGCACAGCAGACCTTCAGTTTGGGCTGGCAGCCACTGATCCCTGCTACAATCAGACTTGAAAGCATTCTTTTTTCTCTGTGCAATCTTTCACTAAATAACATACGTGAAGAATACGAACCGGCTTTTGGATTTCTGCTTTCACTCAAGTGTCTCCTTAACACCTTTACAGCCTTAGGACTATGGTGGCACATTGCAATGTGGGGTTTCATTATGCAGACCTTGCATCCACCGGAAACTAGACTAAACCTGCTGGCTTGCAGCAAACAGATTGCCCTCTTTAGCAGGACCCTGAGTGGCATCCAAAGTAAGAAGTGAAAGTGGGGGAAAAAACTTTCTATCCACCTCCAGCATTTTTGCTGGTCAGCTCATGGGCCTGCTGCGGAACAAAACACAGCGTGCTGCTACTCGTTAATAAAGTGGCAACAGTTTATTGCCGTGGGAGTGCCTGAAAAATGCTTCCTGTCTCCCATGGCAACCTCGAGCTTGCATGGAACAAATCACAAGCAAATCCTGCTGTATTTATTCATGGTCTTTGGTTTGCCACTCAAGCCTGCTGCAAAACCAACAGCAGAGAAGTGACAACAGTGGAGCGCGCTGGCTCTGACAGATGCACAGTTATCTCCCCAGTTGTTATTCTGTGGTTGCCTCTTCCTAACAGTTGACTTTGTGCGCTGATATCTCTAGTTCCATTCAAGGGTGGAAGTGGTAGAGCAAGCGCTAACTGGAAAAGAACTAGTGACTCATAAGCCTAAACATTCTTCATATTTAGCAGGAATAAATATTGATGCTAGAGAGATTTACATTTAATAATGGTTAAAATTGCAGTATGTTGACAAGGCATTCAGTTCCTTGTGCACCCATGACTCCTATTGACTTTGGAGGTAGTTGCAGGGGTGCAGCTGAGGTTGGATTTGGCATTTCTGAATGATATTCTGTACTCCCAGGGACTTCTAGGGAAGGGAAAAAGGAGGAAAGGAACTGCCTTTGGAATTCACATCTCATTCTTTAGCAATAACTAACAAGGGAGGTATTTTGCTATGGCTATACACTTTCCTTTCCATGAAATTAACATACCCAGAGTGACTCAGTTTTCTGGTGATTTCAACTTGAATTTTTTTTTTTTTTAAATTCCACACATGCATACGTGCGCTCTGACCAAAAACTATGCACTTTATCAGTGGGAGGCATTAATACTCGTCCTTGTTCATGAAGAACAAGCCCAGGGTTGGTGAAGGACGGCCAAAGACCGGTGCAGCTCCCCAGCTCTTCTGGGATCTTGCTTCCGCACTCGCGCCTGTCCCTGTTGTGATGCAATCTGGCAGCTCTCACATGTCCTTGTAACAAGGATGTACCACTTTGAGCTTTTTGCAAGAAAGGAAGGAAAACCTCAAATAATGAACTCAGACTTGCAAAGGAAGAAGGAAAATATCATTTTCAAATGCCTGACTTGTTTTATAAATTGCAAAGGCGCTTGTGCTTTTCAAAAGGAAATCCCTCAAACCCACTGGTGTTCAAACCATGGGGGCCAGTGCTTAGGTGGCAGAGATCTGCAAAACTCCCCAGAAGCTATATATGTTACGGTTAAAAATTGTGACATTTGCATCCAATCTGAAGCAGCCATTGGGAGACAACTCACTAAGAGTAAGTAGAGTATTTCTAAAATCATCAAACTAGGAGATGCAATTTGGCTGTTGAAAATGCTGTTGAATATAAGAATGCAGAGAAATTGTATAAACTCCATTCATTTAAAAGAGATGTGTCAGAGCCAAAGGGCTACTTGCAGGAGGGTTCACCACAGAAGCAGTAAGCAGTGAGTCAGCTTATTTGCAGAACTGGACAATTCTGGCTCCCAGTCTTGTGTTCCCATCACTATCAAACATATTTTGTTTCATTCTGAAGTCTTTCAGCAGCAGTTGAGCTGCTTCAAGCATTGATCTGAAGCCCAACAGAGTCCTAATGTAATATAAATAATAATAATAATAAAAAATCCATACTAATTGCCATTTAACTTCCCTTTTATTATTAGTCACTAAAAAACCACTACCATTCTCCCCCAAATCCTGCATAAACAATCCAGTGCAGCCTTGAAACATAAACATCGACTGACAGATGAAGCAGATTTCATTAGCCATTTCCTATATGATAAATATCCTGGTGTTATTAATGTCCTGCTAAGTAAACATTATCAGTGTTAAAATGAATGCTACAAAAAAAATCATTAAACAATAATATATTAACATGAGCGGCAATGCAGTTCATCTATCATAGGCAAATACTTTCCTGTGGTCAAAATCATCCCGAGATGAAAATAAATGTATAAAATACGTTGTGTTTTTTCCTCATTCTGATATCAGTTCTCACATTATTGTGTCCTCCCTGAGTATTTTTGATAGTCAGAATAGTAAGCGAATACATGACTTTTCTTTTTCATTGCAACAGACTCTAAGTAGTGCCTGCCCTGAGTAGCGTACAGTTTATATCACAGAGAGGAACAGTATTGGGAAATCCCCAAAATGAATTGATTTTGATTTTTTTTTTTTCATTTTGTTAGTGGTTTGTACTTTGTGTACTTCTATTTATGAAATTCTACCATGTTAAGCCTCTCTAAACCCCTGAAGCCAAACTAGCGTCACTCCAACATATGCTTATGTCTCCTGGCAGGAAAGGTTTTTCCTAGAAATTCCTTTATTATTTTGGGAGTCATTTACCTGAAATCACCTCTCTCTAAGTATTTCAGACAAGGAGAAGTTACACCGCGTTTATCCGCGAGGGGGGTGAGGTAGGAGAGGGCCGTGAGTCCGGATGGTAAGGTGCAGAGCTACCAAGAAGGCAGAAAGGTGGGAGCAGCGCGCGCTGCTGGGCTGCGCAGCCCTGCACCTCCTCTGCCCAGTCTGGTTAACCTCCTCCCTTTCCCCAGCCCCTACGGAAGCTGGCAGCACTTTGCCACATCCTGGGGTGCTGTGAGGATAAATTCACCGGTATTCTCTCAAATACTGTGAAAATATGTGGCAAAAAAGAATCGCACGTGCTGCTAAGTCCGGAGAGCACCCCCCAAATCTTCCTTGAGTTTGCTCTGGCAAATCCGTCTCATGTTCAGCTCCACCTGGTATATATGTTGTTTAGCTTTGTTATTTTTAAAGTTCTGGTCATATTTAGAGATTCTGATTAGGTCAAAGGCCCTTAGCACTGGATGTTGGACCCTACAGAGATACGGGCAGTCCTGGGCAGAAAAATGCAAGAGAGTTTCAGGGTTTCTCCTGTACAAGCTTCCAGAGAAATGCAGCTGAAAACACCAAAATTACTTCTCAGCAATTCAACCCCACTGAGCAACACCAAGGCGAGTTATCTGAAAGAGGAACCTCACCTAGGAATTGCAGTTTGCAGAATAAGCTCGCTCGGTTTCTATAGGTGTTTTTGCCTGATCTACGGAACAACTGTCCCACATCCCGTCCTCATTTCTGGTAAAAGCTCAGTCTCACTCCATGCAAGGAACAGAAATTTTGCCCCTGACATTGACAGGAGATAACTGGGATCTCTAAGAACTTCATATGTCTGTTGCAATAGACAAATTATTATGGCATTAGCCACACTTGTTACCCACTCTCCCCCTGGTGCACTTTCACCTTCCTATTAGAAACCGAAGCTGTGTTTGTTTTGTGACTAAAGTGTAATGAAATTGCCATTCAGGGGATAGCATTTGCCAGGACCGACCGGATGTTTGCCTTCTGCTAAATATGAATAAATATTGATAGGCTTAATCCTAAAAATCACAACTGTAGTAAAAAATAAACAGTATGACCCTGTTGTTAATGAGTTATTGAAGATGGAGTATGTTTATAGTATTTAGATATAACCAGCTTCCCTGTATACCTTTTTTTTCTGCAATTGCTAGAGTGTTGGTTGTCAGTTTCCCTTCAGATTGTTTCCTATAAAACACAGTAAGAAGCAATGTAATGTCCTGCAAAGAAAATGCATTTAAATTATAATAATTTGCATTTAAATCTAGCAACAGCTCTGCCTTCCTTGTTCTGGCCTTGCTGTGCCATTCGCACCGGTTAATTTAATAGCCAGAATCCTCCACCAAGGTGAATTACAAAGAAGATATTGCATGTGGGGACCAGCAAGAGGACTCAAATTGCACCCACGTCAGCAGCGGGTGTTGTGGGGTGCATTCCCTGGCTGAACTGGGCCAGGTTGGTGTAGCTGCAGTGGATTCTTAGGAGGCTCCAGAAAGATGTGTTGGGGTATGAGTGGTAGAAACCTGCCCCTTAGGAGTGTAGAAAGGTGACATGGAGAGTCATGACACGTAGGTAGCAAATGCAGACTTAGTAGGAATATGCTGCCTTTCTTGGTGAGGCCGTAAAAGTGCTGAATTGGACTGTTTTGCCTCTGTGTCCCTCTGTGAAGCTTCCTGACCCACCCAAGAGCAAGTTCCAGGGCTGTGCTCCTCTGGAAAGCTGGAAGCAGAGCCAGATGCCTACACTGGACGGCGTGCAGAAAGCTCTTGCATGACAGGCTAGAAGTTTGCAGCGGGGACATCGGAAAAACAGGCAGCAAATTTCGGGTTCTGCCTGCTGTTTAGTCCTGCATCCCTGGCCAAGGCTGGGACCTGCTACTTCATGTAGAGGCAACGTGTTGATGAGACTAATTGGATAATGTCTTTGACGGACAATGTGTTGTTACCAACAAACTTTTATTTGGAGAGGAAAACTACATTTGGCACAGTGACCTTATAGGATTGCCAAGATCTGAGGGGAAGTCTGCTCCTTGGCATCCTGTGAAAACTCAGGTTGTGTGGTACAAATTAGAGGGTGACGTAAGTAAGCAAGGAACTTTTAATAAGGATTGACTGTTACAAGAAAACACTGATCAAGACCCTGCCTTTTGATGCATTCTCCATTAGTTCCCGTTGGTCCAACAATACCCAGCTCCATCTAGGACTGAATTTGTTCAGTTATTTTTACAAATTGAAAGTCATGATTTCTGCCTGGTTGTGAGAAATATTCGGGTTTGCAGCCTCACCCTAACCCTCTTGTATCAGCACTGAAGTTAAGTAATATCTGCATGTAATTACATGCAAAAACCTTTTAGTATAAATTGCTTAAACTTAATGTGATATATGCCATTTCAGAATCCGGCCATTTTGATACTATTTAAGCAAAGTATTAATAAATTAACCTATGACGGAAAAGGATTCTTTTTCTCTTCATTGTAAGTTTCTGTTTTCTATGAAAATGTACTGAGAATACTTAGTAGTACATGCTGTTTAAACAATGCAAATGAGTACATTTGCTTTTTGAAACTAACAGAGTGTTTCTATTCTCAAATGGAAAAAAAAGAATTAATGAGAATATCAGGTTGTTTGAAAAACCACGAGGTTTGACACCTACAGACTTCTGTGGTTGATCTAAAAAAGAGAATAAAAATGTTCTTGTTTCACCCTTTTCCGCTCCCCATTTGTGTGCATGGGCCCCAGCTGACTGAGGCTGAGATAAGTGTTATCACGTGTGTCATTTCCATTACGTTCCTGGTACATGTAGAATATCAGAATGTACAAAAACTAATTGGGCTGAATTCCAGGTAATTAGTCTAATTTCCCATCGCTACATCTGTTCATAGTAACTACTTTTTACTTCTGGGAGGGGTTTCGCTAAATCCGGGCCAAAACCAACCTGCTCTTCCTTCAGTGTGTACATGCGTCTTGGTTTTTGCATGGGTCACATAACCACCTGTTTTGGGAATTCATCCCAATCGCTTTCTTTGTTGTAGATAATGCATATGTCAATTTATCTATTCTAGTGGCTTTGGATGAGTCATAAATTTTGGCAGAAGAAAAGCTATCTTTCAACTTACATGGTCCAGCAGTAATCCATGAACTAGAATTTATTTAAGTCTAGCTTCTACTGATTAAAGATACTATTCAGCTATACATCACACTGAACACCGTTTTTGATATTACTGAGGTGTTTTAGTTATATACGTGAAAGTAAGAGATTAAGCACAGAAGCTGATTCTTTATTTCTCAGAGGAATGTTCCCTTGACCTCCACTTGTCTTTGGGTTTCTTTAATTTCTTCTCCAGGTTGCCTTAGATCCCAGTACTTGCAACCGTGACTTCCTAGTGACACCAAAAGCAGGCTTCTCAACTCTCAACCAACCGCATTACTGTAGGAAATCCTACCATTTGGCAATTAGGTGTGGATTTATCCCACATTTAACAGCCCATCCTGCATCAATTCCACTTTAGTCAGCTTAGCCTGCTGTGGGAACACCCTGATTGTGTTGGGGTCAATTTAAACTCTGAGTGTGGTCAGGAGCATCCCACCTTAAGTCCCATTCCCAGACTGGGGTGGTCAGGAGTTTCTGAAGACCCAAACTTGTCATAGAATCATAGAATCATAGAATCATCTATGTTGGAACGAACCTTTAGGTTCATCAAGTCCAACTATCAACCTAACACTTCCAAGTCCACCACTAAACCATGTCCCTCAGCACCACATCCACCCATCTTTTAAATACCTCCAGGGATGGCGATTCCACCACTTCCCTGGGCAGCCTGTTCCGATATTTGATAACCTTTTTGGTGAAGAAATTTTTCCTAATATCCATCCTAAACCTCTTGGCGTAACTTGAGGCCATTTCCTCTTGTTCTATCGCTTCTAATTGGGAGAAGAGACCAACTTAGCCTGACGATTACTGTCTCTTGTAAAATCTAGAGAAAACACAAACAGTAGTTAATAGTCACCTTCATGTCTTTCCACATAGCCACATTAGCGTCAAAACAGTGAAGAATCAGATCAACATAGACGAACAATTTCTAGAACACCTTTATCAACATATTAAATAGTATTTTCTCAGTAAGTGGAACAAACTGTGAGCTAAAGTCACAGAGGTGCTTTGGTACCTGTTTCACCTAAGCAAACGCAAAGTGTTAAGCATTCAAGTAGTTCTGTTGCTTCCACATACATAACTGCTTACTTGAGCAATGGTGTCCTTCATTTGTTCATAACCATGTACCATCTACCATAACCACCTGCGGAGCTCAGGTTTATGGATGAGTTGTTAAGGGCAGAAGCACCGGTGAGTATCTTCAGTAAAAAAACCCAGCCAACAAAACAAGCAAAACACCCCCCTCGGAATGATGTTAAATGGTAGTGTACAGTTACATTATCCGGGAGAAGCTCCATTAGCTTCTAGTAATGAAAACAAGCCAATGTACAGCACTTCTCAAAATCATGGCTAAAACACACACTAGTAATGATAGAGAGACACATGATAGTCTTTATGGCTCTCTTGAATCATAAGTGAAGACATAAGGCACTCTGAACTATATTGCCCAAGAGCAGGTAAAAGATGGTTTCCGACTTTACAGGGAAAATTTTTAGACCCAAATATTGTTCCAGTCCAATATAAAACATGTATTGCTGTCAGCAGGAACACGACTGGTGCAATGAATCTAGCTATTTTTTTCTTCTCTGTGTTAATTAACTTACAAGACAGCAAAATGAACCTCTCAAATACACAGTAGTTGGTTAGACTGTGCAAGCAAAAATTGATCTATATGCTTATTTTTCTCTCAATTCCTATGTCCCAGTGTCAGCCTAAGTTTAGTCGAAGTAAATTAATGAAATACACTTTTCTGAAGATTCTATTATATGTGTAAAGATACTCATTTTTCAGTGCTCAGCAGCCAGTTACAGAATGATCAGGTTTCCAAATATTAAGTATGACACTAATGTTGGGTACTAAACCCTTCGTGATTGGAGGTTTGGTGTTTTGAGAGAATTGGGACTTGGCTTTAGCATATGCCCAGCTCAGTCTCCTTCTCCAGACACTGCTAGGGCTGCAAGAAATGCATGTGAGTAGGAGAACCAGAAGCAAACAGAGAAGACACCTTCAAATCACCTTTGTGTGCTGCACCAAGGCAATTTGATATGAGCTGGCTTGAACTTATTCTACCCATATGGAGCAAACACTGGAGAGACGACCTCAGCTTTCCTAGGGTTTCCCTACACAGGGAAGTAGTTCATTAATTCTCCATCGCTCATCAAAGAGCAACCTGACATATGAATTGGGGACATGGGGGTAAAGCAGTCCTGATGTGAACCTGGGAATGATCCCTCTTGACAAGATGAGATGCTCAGAGAGAAGGTGTTGGGTGATAAAGATCATGGGTTGTACTCAAAGCAGTTTGCGTTTGGGTGTAATGCAGCAGAGTCCTGAAGCTAAAAGACTGAAACTGTGGGACCGCTGAGAAACTTTTCAGTGAGGAGTTCTGGCAAGTAAGCAAATATTGGCTCCCACCTTTGCATCGATAACACCAGAACCACTTCCTCCTTCCCTGCCACAACTAAACTCTGAGAAGATGAGCGTGGGACCTAGTTTTTGTTGTAGTGTGCTTTTTACTTGGGCTTGTATTTACTATCCGTATCACTCATGGGCACATTGCAAAGATCCCGCCTCAGCGCACACCTCCACAAATGTACCACTTAAGCGGAAGGGGTTTGTTTCACGTGAGACACTTAGAGCTGACCTTGCAGCATCACCTGCAGCCATGGTGAGGCTAGTAAATAAGGCAGATACCGTTCCCCTTTCGACATCCTGTGGGTGGGTCCTGCTCCTCTGCATCACCAGCAGCTGTCTCTGTGGCTGCAGAGCTCACCTCCGTTCAGTCCTTGGCCCTCCCAAATCTCATGTGTGCCTAGACCTCTATTGAACACTTATACTACAGAAATGCTGAACAGTATGACCCTTCTGCCATAGGTGTATGAACAAATGGCATACACAATGGCATTTGAATTTAACAAGACCAAATGCAAGATTCTGCACCTGGGACAGGGTGATGCACAAGTATAGATTGGGAGAGGAGTGGCTGGAGATCAGCCCTGCAGAAAGGGATCTGGGGGTGCTGGTTGACAGCAGCTCAACACGAGTCAGCAGTGTGCCCTGGCAGCCAGAGGGCAAACCGCATTCTGGGGGCATCAAACATAACATAACCAGCCAGTCAAAAGAGGTCATTATCCTGCTGTACTCAGCATTGGTACAGCATCACCTTGAATACTGTGTGCAGTTCTGGGCCCCACCATTTAAGAAGGATGTGAAGGTCCTTGAATGCATCCAGAGGAGGGCAACGCAGCTGGTGAAAGGGCTGGAAGGAATGTCCTATGAGGAACAGCTAAAGACATTGAATTTGTCTAGTTTGGAGGAAAGGAGGCTGAGGGGGGACCTCATTGCTCTCTACAGCTTCCTGAGGAGGGAAGTGGAGCATGAGGTGCTGATCTTTTCTCACTGTTATCCAGTGACATGACATGTGGGAATGGTTCAAAGCTGCATCAGAGGAGGTTCAGACTGGACATTAGGAAGCATTTCTTTGCTGAGAGGGTGGTCAAACACTGGAACAGGCTTCCTAGAGAGGTGGTCGATGCCCCAAGCCTGTCAGTGTTTAGGAGGCATTTGGACAATGCCCTTAATAACATGTTTTAACTTTTGGTCAGCCCTGAAGTGGTCAGGCAGTTGGACTAGATGACCACTGTAGGTCCCTTCCAACTGAAATATTCAATTCTGACAAAGAGTCATAATCCCCACCTCAAGAAATCTTAGAAGTGAAATAGCCTAAAACTGCAAGAAAAGGAGTATCTGCATCACAGTTGGGAAGCCTAAGAGACAAAGGTATTTACCCAACGCCGTGAAGGAAATCTATGTCAAGGCCTAGAAAAGAACTTGCACTATTTCAGTCATTACTCTACATTACTCCCTGAGCAACTGCGCCTTGGTAGCATGCGAGAATAATTGCATGTCAATCATTGTAGTTCAAATCAGTGAAGACAGTGAAAATGATTTTACTGCAAAAGATGCTCAGAATCCAATTAGAATTGTAATTTTGTTTTTTAAATGAAGACCAGACTCTGACGCATTCATTTGGACTGTTGCTTGCCATTGTACTACTCTCCAAATCCCACTGATTTCCATTGGAAATTAAAAAAAAACCCAAACAAAACAGGTCAGCACCTGAGTTGTTACCACTAAAACCATTAGAGGTAACATATAACACACGAAATCTCTTGACACCCCCGCACCATTCTCTGTTACTAAAGAGTATCTGCTATGCAATCTTTGACACTTCCGTTTTGGGGGGTTTTTTTGTCTTTATATTTGCAACCTCTGCTCTAAGGAGACTTTGTGGAAATTTGCCTAGCTTGCAGAAAAAAATTGCATGAATTGATAAAAGCTAAAAATAACTCAGCAGAGGGCTGTCCAATAAGTTAGCTTGAGGATGAGTCATGGAAAAGCCTGTGAGTGTTGTCAGCAATACAAGTTATATGGCTTTCTACTTCATTTGGATATGCTTGTGAAGTGTGTGAAACAGTCTCAGGAAAAGCACTCATTGAGTGTATTGATATTGCTGTACATCTTTAAAGCAATTTGAGGACATTTATACTTCATTTGGGGAATTAACTGTGCTATATCTTGCAGGAACTGAAAGGGAAATAAAGCTGGACAAAACTTACCAAAGCCTTTTGAATTTCTTCCATCTCAGAGTAAGGCACTTCAGGAATAAGGGCAAAGCAGTAAATATTCCAATTTTCTAGTAAGGCTTTTTATTCTGACTCATATGCCTTTTCTATAAATGAAAGAGGACAAGAAAATAAAAGATAGATATTATATAGATAGTTCAAGATAGAACTATAGTAAGGTGTAAGCAAAACTATCTGGAAAACTTTTCAGAAAACTGTTATTTGTGATTCATTTCTAAATGGAAGGTTGTACTAAGTGTGGTTCTACAAGGGGCTATTTTCAATCTTGTACTGTCGATGTATATCTTCTGCAATAAAATATACTTATTAAATCTCCAATCACAGTAGCTAGAAGAGGCTACAGGTATGATGGAGAACAAGAATAAAGTTCAAAAGGATCTTGCCAAAGGAAATAGGGTGTTATTTAAAATGGAGAAGTGCTGAATTTTGCACTTCGGAGTCGTCTTTCAGGAACAGTCTACTGCATACATATAGAAACGTGCATACATTGAGCGGAATAACTAATCAGGCTGCAATTCTGCAAAAAAATATCTTGGAGCTAGACTGTATCCTCAACTACACATGAGATGACAATGCCCTGTTGTTGGGGAAAGAAAAGAAAGATAAGGTTCGTATTTCTCATTAGGATCTATAACTATTGTATCTACAGAACCTTCAGATAACTGTAGAAGTGCTGTGTCCATCTTGGCAGCACATTCAGAAGGTGATAGACTAATTGACAAACTTCCAGAGAAAAGATGTGAAACGTATTCATTGTTCACAGCCAAAGACCTAGAAAACATGAACTTGCAAGAGAAGTTTGAGGCAAATGGGGCTTTAACCCTAAAGAAAACTGAGGTTATGTAGAGACTGCTACAAGGAGGAAAGAAATTATATTTTCCATGTCTGTGGAAGACAGGACAAGAGCTGACTGGCATAAATTCAGCAACAGAAAGTTAGCTGAACATTAGGCACACTGGATGTTGGGACAGTCTCATGGTCAGAATAGCAAAGGCTTGAAACAGACGAGTAGGACGAGTAGGGGAGGCTATGGCAACAGCATCTCTGAACACATTTAAAGAACCAGGTGAGGAAAACACAAGCTTTGGAGAAAGGGTGTGGAGGGGACACTTTGGCATGTAACTTAATTTCTGTGACTTGATTTTTCATGTTAAAGTAATAAATCATGGGATACCAAGCATATCATTTGGAATTGACCATTCTTACTCCAGAGAATTTACAGGAATAAAAAAAGTCAATGAGGAGCCAACATGGGTTAAATCAGGCAAAGCTGTGCAACTTTGGTCATTCAAGGCAAACTGCAGTCAAGAGAGATCAACACTGACTTTTTTTGGGAGCTATGTGATAGAAAATGGTTTTTAGGGGAAGTTGAAAGGGAAGAAATGAGAGGTCTAAAGAACCAACTTAAAATGATTATTCCACAAATTCTACCAAGATAGAAAACCCAGGAAAGTCCCCATCTCCGAGCCTACAAAGTCAGCCTTTCACTAAATGCCTGTATGTAAACAGTGTGCTGACCTTAGCACACCGTAATCTAGGACGAGCATCTATCACAGACATGCTGAAGCTGCGGTTTCCTAAAGAGCCGAGCCAAATTACTGGTTTCTCACAACCAGAAGGGAGAAATTTTGTGGCCGTCCATCTCTGGCCTCCAGCTGCATGGTCCCACCCCAGCCCTGTATTGGTTCTGATGTTCAATGCCATCTCTGTGGGCTGACCCAGCAGAAAGCTGCTGGGTTTTATGCTGGGATATTTTTGAGTAGACTAGTGAGTTGATGAGGTCACGGATGGGGGATCTGGTGAGCACCAGTCTCAAAGTAAGCAATAAGAGCAGGCAGCCGAGCTGAGAGAATGGGGCAGCTGCTGCAGGACTTCTCTTTCCAGATCGATGAGTTATTAGGTTGGCTCAGCATGTCTCGTGAAAACCGTGGCTTTGCTTCCATGTAGAGAAGCTCTCATTCCAGCTTGTAAGAAAGCCAGAGGAATAGTGCAAAAAAAGAGGAAAATCACTAAGAAAGCTTTTGTTGTTATAAAGTAATAAATGCAAAGGGGAGAAAAAAAAAAAAAAGGAGATGGGCAGTTAGCTGGACAGGAAGAGGGAAATGTGTTCTTGATTTGAGATTCTTTGTTGCACTCCCTTAACTGCATGGTCATGGCTTGGCAGCTGTTCAGACTTCAGGAGGCATTGTGCAAGCCTCTGATAGGAGGGGTTTCCTTTGATGAGCTGGCCATTGTGACTTTACAAGAAATTGTACAGTACTTCCTCTCACCCATTACAAACCACAGTTTTCTGAATGAATTTTCTCCTCTTTTGTTTTTAACAGTTTAACCCTTAACCTTTCTGACTCATGTTTTCTATTCTAGTGCAGCATGCAACCCAAGGTGAAAACGGGGACAGCCCACACGAACGAGACTCAGCTGCCCGTGGTCTGACAGGGAAACTGAGCACTGCGTGGAGCAGTGTTTGTGCTGAAGAGCAGTTTGCAGGCCTGGTGGTGTGGTATGAGCAAAAAAAAAGCCTCTCTTGCAAGTCAAATGAAGAAAGTCAGGCAGCTATTGAACGTGTTGGTGATTCATCTGTACTCTCCCGTTTGTACTAATTGCTAAACTCTGGAGGTGTGGTGTGGGCAACAAGGGTAAAATGGTATAAAGGGTAAAATGGTATAATTAGGGAAATGACCCTTTCACAATTCGTAGAATGAATTTGTCTGGAGGTGAGAAAGAGAACCAGGTAGTTAATACGCTGGTCAGATATATTGGGCTAAATTCAGTGGTGACATAAGAAAATGTATCACATTGGAGTACCTGCTGGGGAAGAAACTCTTGCTGCTCAAGACAAACACAGGATTTTTTGAAATACGTGTGGCATAAAAAGAGCTAAGTAGGGGCAGAAAAGGGATGTTCAAAGGTGGAATCCTTCTTGGGATCGCTATTGAGTATTCTGAAATTAGACTGGAAAGTAAGAAATCAAAGCCACAGTGTCTTAGCAAGGGTCTACCTTAGGTTATGAAAGACCTTTGAGTCCTGCTTTGTGCAATCAGCATAAAAGTCACAGTGTGTGAAGAGCACTGGCTTTTACCTTCCCTCATACCTGTGTCCAAAGGGGAATAAAAAGGAGATAGGGATATTTCTCATTCAACCATGATAATGGACAGTGCTAAGAGTCCTGAGCAATGGCTGAAGAGATGGCACCTTCCCAAGACCCTCTCAGGAGATATTAGGACCCAGCAAGCTCCCTAGGGTCATGTTCCAAGCAGTTTACTGCTAAAAGGGTGAATCAATATGTGACAGAAAGGCCAAGGGAATGTTTGCTTCACAAATCAGGTGATGGGATCAGTACTCTTTCTCCAAATATGGAAAAGATCTTTTTTCCCCCCTAAATAAAAATAAAATAAATTTTATCTAAATAATGAATAAAAATCATAATAAAACCCCATACCTTTTCCATATAAATATGGAAAAGACTCAGAAAGTCTGTGACCTCCCTCACTGTTCTCCTGCAAGGTTGATAAAGCTCTGTAGTGATCTGGGTTCTTGGAACAAAGAAATATTTGATAGGAAGAGAGAACCACCTGCTATAGATATTGTGAGGAACAGGTGAACTGATGGCTGAATCTGGCCCAGGAGGCTAGTGGATGGAGCTGGCAGGTAACAGACAGCTCTTTCTGCTAAAACATGTCCTCTTGCTCTGAGAAAGGGATTACAGCTTTGAATCCCTCTCTTCAAAATGTCACACAACACCCAGTATGAAAAGACAGCATAAAATCTCCCCTTAACACCTACAGAAGTTTCAAAAGCAATTTGATATATGATATACTGCTACTTTTGCTTCTCAGGCTGATATCACTTTGGTCCTGTTCAGTCCATCCATCTGAACTGACTTCTTGTCTCTCATCTGTGTGAAATGATTTATTCGGTGCCTCTGAAGTGCCCGTGTTGGGAGGTTGTGGTCGTGGGGCTCATAAAGGTTACTTCTGTCTAAATTGCATTGCTATTGGGCCGCGTGACTGCAGTACCTTCAGCATGGTGGGAAAAAAAGGGAGGAAGAGGCATATTTTAATAGATGGTGTGGAACATATCAACATCTTTCAAGCAAGTCAAATACCTTTACATGCTTTTTTATTTCCTGTCTTACAATTTTTTAGGTTATGTTTATGATCTAATTTTGTCTTTTGTTCTGTTTCTCTTCCCTATTTGGCTGCTGTCACTTGTGAGCAAGGCACAGTGATGCTGCACCTGTCTACCATCATAATAAGGCCTAAAATGTTCACTTTCTCCCAGGTTATATTCTGCACAGGAGGGGAACATAGACTACAAACAGTAGGGACACATTAGAACATTAAGTCCTTCAGCTGCTACTGTGATTTTAATTTTGAACAGTGCTACAAGCACTTTAGACAGTGAAGTGTAGCTATCATTTATCTGAAGAAAAAAGAAATTCTGAGCAAGAGAAAGCATCTTTTCACTCAGTTTAGCATTTGACGTGCGTATTTGAGTCATAGCTTGTCAAAGACTGTTGAACAAGGTACACTCTTGTCATTTTCTCCATACAGAGCATCTTTGTTCTCTAACTCTCAAAGCTCTTCACCAGTTGTCCTTCAGTCAGCAAGTAAAGTACAAATGGTCAAGTTGTGCTCCGTTGCTAGTTTAATGCCTCTGTAAAACCAAGTAGACCTGGGCTGCTAGTGAGGGAAAAGTGGCTAGGGAAGGGAAGGCATGGGACAGTTGATCAGTAATGTTTAAGCACTAGCATGCTGTGCAGCATGATCTGGGAATGTGCCAAATAGCATTATCTCAGGTGATTCCTGGGGTATAGACTATGCTCCGAATTTTCTAATAGGCAGCACAGACAAGACTGCCATGAGTCTGGCCTCCTGTACCCTTGAGGACTATCACTGTTGACTTTGCACCTGCAAACCCTCACGTTCCACTGAAGGAAGGTAACACATGTTCTTAGTTTCATGTTATGAAAATGTTACATTAGTTCATGCACTGTGAGCTGGGAAAAAAAAGCTCCAAAATAACATTTATATTTAGGGCCACACAGGGCAAAGCGTTGTATAGTACAGCTGTGGCCGCTCTGTGCTGCTTGGCCACACAATGACAGAATGCTCCCTGCTCATGTTTTATTTAAGAACTAAATAGTCAGAGAAGTGCAGGGAAATATTGTGCCTCATTACAACTGTTTTGTATGACTCCGTCAGTGCAAAAGAAAAGGTGTAAAAATCCATTTAAGTACGGCTGAGTATTGTCTCTTTGTGAGATGATCCCCTGTTGCCTTAAGGGGTTTTCATTGCCCTGCTGTGTTAGAAGGAAAAGCACTTGGCCATGTAATGATACCCCACTGGCCTTACTGAAGTTGCTCCTGGTTTATAGTCCTCCATGTGAGATGAGACTCAATCCCCATGATTCAGGTCAAGATGAAAACGAATAGATCTTAATAGGACATATTGTCTAGGCTTCTCCCAGTGGGCAAAAGAAAAAATGCAGCTTCTGCTTTTCATCCAAGCAAGTGCCTGTCACGCAGTAGTAAAGAGGACTCTAGTAAGACTACGGATGTGGGACTAGATCCAAAAGGTTTCAGAGCCAGACTTTGGCTACATCTCCTCTGAGATCGTTTGCAGACAGCGAGGAGGTAAAGTTTTGTTTCAGTAGGTTAGATGAGTCCCTGAAAGGGTGTGAGATACCCTAGTTTGCATACAACTGGCAAATACTCATCCTGAGCATCGTGGTGTGCATTCTAGCAACGCATGGTCTGATGGACAAGGAACCTGGCTGCCATGCCCAGCTCTGTTTAATGCAGGTATAAACTGGGAAGTTCTTTACACTGGCTAGAGGTCCCTGGTAATGCAGGGGAGGGTTGAACCTTGTATCCTCACACTACTCCATCTTCCTCTCCAGCTTCTCTTGCGTGCTGCCAAACCACAATCCAGGACCGTTGCACTCAAATCCCCCAGCGAGGCAGGCGTTCCTGGGGGAACGATGCACAGCACTGCAGAACAGGAAAGGGAAGTCCAAAGGGGCAGAAGAGCAGTAATTTTGAAGCTGCAATGTACAGCTATTTTGATGCAGAAACTAGGAGGAAACATGATAGAAAGCACTGAAGAAAGCAAACAGTTTCTCTTTTAAAGCCATTGTAGCTTAATTGAAAGGGCTAATGATTGTGATAATGTGGTGCAGGTGATGTTGTTACCAAGTGCTGTTATGCTACAGGCATGACACAAAAGGGTAGAAAACCAGGCTCCAAGACATAAACCTGGTAAAGTGGGAAAAACTGAATCAACCCCTTCACTGTGCATTTTGGGCAGGAAAATTGGGTTTTTTAAAGGTAATTTGGATGTATAATGCTGAGTTGTGTCTTCTTTCTTTTTTTCTGCATTGTAACATTTGAAGAGTTCTTAGACAATTTGATAAGGTTTCCGCAAAGTTAAACAATGGGATTGTGAAGTTCGGTTTCCTCTTAGCTTTGCTTGACTTTGTTTGGGATGTGTTTGGTTTTCTGTGTGATTTTCTTTGTGTGTCATTACATGATATGTTGGCTAATTTGGAAAAGGCAGATTAAGAGCCTGGCTGCTGGCTCCTTGTTTACCACCACGTGACTTGCGCCAAGAAAACTGATTTGGGGGGGTCACACAATAATGTGCCTCACTGGAATAATGCTCAAAAAAATATATAAAATTAAGCATCTCCCATGTTTCAGGTAATCACACCCTCAAAGTATTGCTAACACCTTAATGAAGGAGCTGAGCTTTTTAAAAAAGTTCTCCTTTCTCTCTAGGGTGTAAAATAGCCATTGACAGCAAGTAGTTGCTGAGTAACATTTAGTGTTTGACTATATTTCCTCTTTTGCTCAGGACCGTGTAGGATCTTCTCTTATGCACACATCTTCCTGCACATGAAGAAATAGTGCCTATGAATCTTCCAGCTACCAGTCAAAGCCTGCGAGCTCAGACCATAAAACATCCTTCTCAGACCATGAGAGGTCAACCCCTGGCCATAACTAATATGAAATGTAGGATGGCTGCATGTTGAGGGCACGAACCAGATTCAGTTCCCTCCTCTGTTATGGTCTCCGAGTGGAATTATTGACTTGTTACGGCTGAGCTGATCCAGCAGCTCACTGCTGCCAAAAAATGGAAGACCCATTCCCTCTTTTCTTAACACCGCTTCCTGCACATGGGGCTTTCCTCTCTTTCTTTACATCTTTTGGTACTCAGCTGGCATTTGGTTGAGCCAGTTCAACTCACAAAACCAGCAAAAAAGTATTCACACTTATTTTTTCCAGGTTAGTTCTCTGCTGGTTTCGTGAGCTGAATTGGTTCAAGAAAGGGTCTGATGATCACAAGATCTGGCAAAGGGAAGAGAGACAGTTTTGGGAGAGAGAAGAGCAAGATCTATAGTATACAGCTTCACCATCTCTGAAAGGGAGTCACTTCTCCTTCTGTGCATGAATAAAATGATGAATAGTCTTTCTTTTCTTCCTCACAGGGTGGTTGTGTAACAACATTAAAGACTGCCAGACTACAGCAGTGAGGGGGAAATGGATGCAAGTTTTTGTCTTGAGTCTGTCCCTTGTTAACTATTAATAAAGACTTTATTATATCCTTTAGTATTTTTCAATGGTTTTCTTTAAATAATGTTTATCTTGGGAAGTTTCTTTTCTCTTTAGAAATGCAAAATTAGTTACTGTATGCACCATCCTATATGTATTTCTGATAGATGAGTTCACCCTTCTGCCTTCTGGCAGGAAAGAAACCTGTAGAAAACTGCAACCGCAAATCCCGTGGCTTGAATTCATCTATCAAAGTTTAACATTCTTTTCAGTTACCTTTAACTTTTGGTGTTGGGTTTCTTTTTTTTCCATTCTGATCTCTATTTCTGTGGGCCTTGAATTAGAACATCTCCTCCTTGGTTCCAGATGGAGACCATTTGACTGTGAGGCTTTCAATCAATTCTTTCAAAGCTTCTGCTGGTTGCAGACTGACAGCTCATTGAAAAGCAAACTGGAATAATGCAGTTACACAGGGCTCTGCCAGTGACAAGCAGAGATCATCAGGAACCCTTGCAGGAAGTGACAGAGTTTCTCCATGTTAAATAAGGTTGCAAAACTTCCCGCCAAAAAACAGAGCCTGCACTGAGCACATCAGGCAAGTTACTGGCTGTGGAGCATTTAAAATGTTAAGTAGTGAACCTCTGACTATAATTCAGCTCCATTCTCGGTTATGATCTGATGACTAAAGCTGTACTAATGATGACTATGTTGCAACATGCATTGGGAAGGATGAAATAGACTTAAAAGACTAAATTTTGCAGTTGGTTGCACTAAGCTATTTCTTTTGGTGCAGCGAGGCTGCAGTTGTATAAACAGTCTGGTTTTTCAGTTGGAAGGGAACGGTGTATGCAGGCATCCAGAGCTGGGTGAGCTGCTGTGCGTGAGCGCGTCATGTCCTGGACAGCACTTGTGCTTTTGGACGCTCCACTGGGCAAGAGCTACAGCTGCAGAAGGTCTTTCAGTCGCACTGAGGATACTATAGTCCAGGACTAGGTATCTGATGAGATGAGCTCTCTTTAGGGACCTCGCAGCAGGTACTTGAGCCCTCATTTGGAAAGCACTGCCAGCTTTTGACTTTGGGAGCCCTTCTCTCTCATACCATGTAAAACAACATACTTGAGTCTTTAGACTCAACAGTTTTTTCTGTGCAGCGCTGTTTCCTTGACACAAGAAGGAAGAGGCATGCCCTGAGCATCTCCCAGAGTGCAGTGCTTGTTATCCCTGACTCGGTGGAAAGGTAGCTGATGAAATCCTATGGGACAAAGCTCTGTTTCACGGGTGGTTGGTTGAGTCATGGCATGGACCTCAGCAGAACTGCATTGATAGAAAGGCAGCAAATCAGCTGAGAAACAAAACCTATGGCTCAGACCTGTCCTGTGCTTTTCCCACCGGAGACAGTAGGTCAATCTGTCATCTAAGATGCCCTGTTAGCACAACCTCTGAGCTCCTCACAAGTTTCCTGGAAAGTAAAGAAAACATACTGGTCCCTGTTATCGATGAGGAACTGACATCTTGAGTTCTAACGACCCAGAGAAACACACAGTGCAATTTTCATAGCTGTCTGCTAGGCTGGTTTGTTTAGGCTGGTAAATACACTTAAATATATTCTTTCCCCATGTAGGAAATGGCACCACAAGCTCTTCCTTCCTCACAGCCTTTTGGTCTGTAACCGAGGACAGGGCTGAGCCCAAGGCAGTGGAGTCACACTGGAGATGAAGTGAACACACAGGAGCAAAGCTGCAGATGCCTGGTCAGAAAACAGCAATATTACAAATTTGGGGTACTATGACTGAGACACATGATTGGCCAGCAGATTCAAGAGGTCTCAGATTTTTTTTTCCTTGATTTTGTTCTTTTGAGCTTTTTACCTTGAATATTTCCAGCACAGCAGTGCTTAGCTTTCAGTGCTCAGGTTACAGAGTTGGGTGTGTGTGTGTGGAGCAGGGTGAAGACACAATTAAATCCTTGTTGTCTGTCCATCATTTCTAATGTCCATGTGACACAGCATCTTTCTGTGTGGAGCTCAGCTCTGCAGCACATGCTAAGGGCAGAGCGCGGTGCTGCCCTTGAGCACAGGACAAGCACTCAAGCGAGTCCTGAATGCTCACTGCACCGAGCACGTGTGCACAGGGGATGAATGAAGTCACGGTTTGGTCCCAGCTATACCCTGTGAGTTAGGTTATCCAGGGTACTGGTCTCTAGCTTAAGGCTGCCAATTCCAAGGACTAACTGTCAGCTACTTAAAACACAGCTCACAATACATCACATTGTGCCAAAAATCGGAGTACTCCAAGCCTTCCTGCTGGTGCATAGCTGGCTTTCTGCTTGCTCATGTTACACAACACATCACTGAAACAAAGACAGAGCAAACACGAACTAATGTGTCAAAGAAACTGGCAGCAACACAAGTATAGGTCAAAGTTATCTATATCCTGCCTTCCCCAGAAATCAGGAGTGGAGTGTGGGAAAGAGCAAAACCTTTTTCTTTTAAATGTTTTAATTCTTTTGCTGGAACATGTCCAGTAAAGGAGTTCTTGGCATTCAATTCCTAGCTTACAGGTATGAGTGTTTGCGTAAGCATGTGGAGCAGAGGGAAACGGCACTCTCAGTAAAGGTGGCTACAGAACCAGACTCTCACTTCACAAAACAGAGCCAAAACATGGAGGATTTTGTGGGGCGATTCCCCTATACACACAATGAGGTGTTTGTTTCTGTTGGTCCATTGGTTAGGGCCATTCAACATCATCAATGGAGGAGACAGGCAGCCCCCAAGGGGCGCTCGAAGCACCCTGCAGCTCTGTCCCTCTGGGTGAAGCTCTCTTGTTCTGTTGGCTAGAGGACACTTACGGAATATCCAGTCCCCTGAGCACATACAGTGACACCCTCCCTTCACACTAGGACAGTGGTCTGTTTCTTCTAATTAATCTGTTTGCAATCCTGTTGAGGCTAGGATAGCTATGCTTAGCTACATAGGAATTACCGTTATGATTGCGCAAAATATACTACACGCATTTTGGGAGGAGGAGAGGAGATGACACGAGTTTATCATCCTTCCTTCTATGGGGGTTATGTCCTTTTCAAACCTCTTTGCTCTTCCTGGGAGAGACCCAGAGCCAAGACATGGCTCTCCCTCAACAGAAATTAGTACCCCATGAGGCTGCAGTTGACTTCAGCCATTTTCAGTAGAACTCCCTCACATTTCAATGTAATAGCAACCAGTCCCTTCAAACCTTTACCTCCTCAAGTCTAATGGTAGCAAACCCATATGAATAATAATCTCATATTCAAAAGCATGATCTATTTCTAATATTTTCCTTTTAGAATCTGAATATGCTCTACAAGGAAACACTGCTTTTTCTCAAGGTATAGAGTGGGAAATTGAGGTGAAGGGGAGAAATGATTTCTCCATACATTGTGCAAAAGGTTTTGCTTGGTAGTATTAAGTATGTGCTAGAGCATCACCAAAACCACCAGAAGTTCTGCTATTGAATTCATCAGGCAATATGACCCTCCCTTCTAACACATGGTTATCTTGCTTCATAGACAGCATCTGAAAAAGCAGAACAGTAAAAATGTAATTCTGTCCACTTAAACATTACCAAGCCTCAGGAGATAAGGGGAAAGTATCTACAGGGAAGAGTGCTGGTCTTGTGGGTGAGACACGAGCCTCTGACTCAGGAAATGAGGAGAGATTTCTGTTCTGTCGCAAGCTTCTGGTGTGAAGTGATGCTGGTCCCTTAAACTTTGCTGCTCCTGTTTCTCTACATCGGTAAGATGGGATCGGTGCACTCTTAGTATCACTTTCCCATTAGTTCTCTCTTGAAATTCTCTGACTTTTTGGTCTTCTAAGACTTTAAAATCCTGAGGCAGGAGCAGACTGAAGGAGAAATTAGAAACCTTGATGGACTTTTCTTAGGGTTTTCTCTTTGTTATCAAACAAAAGTGTATTTTTCACTTTTTGTGATCAATGTTTGTGGTGTAACACAACTGAAGACAAGTAAGTTTCATTATATCATGCAATGATTTAAATAGAAGTCAGTTCTACAGTTCTTTAGCTGGCTGCACCCAGTCCATTTTTAATAACACAAGTTCTGTCTTCATTTGTGAAGTATTTGTAAGTACTTGACTTGTGAATACTTTGGAAAATGTCGCTCTTTATTAGTAATCTGTGAAATCCTGAATGGTTCTTGAGCCTTCCAGCTCCTCCTCTGGGTGACAACAACATTTTTGTAATGAATGGAGCTCAGGGATCCCCTGCTTTGCAAAGCTGGAAAGCTTGATACCTGAGAACTGGCATGAAACTGGCATGAACTGATAGGAAAACAATGCAAATATTTCTGGAAATGTTTTCTCAGAGCATTTTGCCTTCAATGAATCAGTGCTTTTGGCAACAGCAAGGCCGAGCCTTGCAAGCTAACTTTGAAGTGTTCTCAAGCTTTTGATACGTCTCCATTCTCGAGCTTTCTTTAGGACCAATGTCTCAGACCTTTCATGATTGACCCATTACTCATATCTGAAATTTTGTTTGATTTTTCTCCATCAGCTTTTACTACCTGATTTGCAGACCCCAATGATTAGGGTCTCTACAGTCTCATGGACTCAATACCCATAAAGGTGGCTCAGTAAACTTCATCTTCCATCCACTAACAGATGGCAAAAGCTGCTTTGACCACAAATATGAAGGGTAAGTCTGCAGAGATTCCTTTGTAATGCCCTTGCCCACTGTGATTAAAAAGGAAATACTTTTGTTGGAAGAGTCAGTCCTGAGTATTTATCTTGCTATCAGCTTTGATGAATGAAGTGCATTGAGCTTTCCGCTGTCATACCCAATCTGTGTGAAAGGTTAGCTTTTCAAATGTTCCTGCTCTCTTCCTTGTTACATATTAAACCCTCATCTCTTTTATGTTGTTAGTCATGCATGCCTTCACTGTGAGAGAAGGACAGGATAGTTTTGAGGCAAAGAAACCGTTCATTTTGCTCCTCATCATCTACTCCTCATTCCTTTCCAAGAGCTGGAACATGATGACTCAAAGTTAAACCCTTTTCAGAATGTTACCTCGTGCATCTTTGGAAGTTTTAGAGTAGTGTGCTCTGGAGTCCAGTAATCTCTATTTTCTCCACACCCAATGCATATTTCCTGACTCAAATGTGGTCTGAGTGATTGACCACATTTCCTGTTCCCTCTTATTTTAAGAATTAACAGTTTTCTCCCTCTCTGTCTCTCTCCCAATGTGTAATCCTGTTGCAATAACCATATCTGATTAACCTGAGCCTGATGAAAAATCTTTTTGAGGTCTATGGAAATATGCCCACAGTATTCAGCAGACTGTGTGGATCAGGCATATACTAGAATTGACTGGAAACCTTCCAAGGCAGTGGTGGGGCTTTTTCCCCTTTTTTTCTTTTTTTTTTTAAATGTTTTTTTTATTTTATTTCTTTCCCTGTCAAATGTGATGATTCATTGGAGCTAAAACTTTGCTTTGACTTTCATTGGGAAACGGCATGTACCCCTGAAACCTGCAGTCCAGTCACACTTCCTGCTCTACCCACTTCAAAACAGAATGTAAACTTGATTTTTTTTCTTAGATGTGTACTCAAACTATAAGGCTTTTCTGAGGTGCATCTTTCTCAGGCATCTTTTCAGGACTTTTCCAACTTTATTTAAATAAACATTTGTTGCACTAGAGAAATTATTCAGTGGTTAAAGAGTTCACCTGTAGTAGATGAGAGTGAAATTTAAGTTCCTTCTCTGAACTAGGTAGAGTAAGACCTTGAACCTGGAATTTCCACATCACGGGCAGATGTTCTCACTACTGAAATGCTGTGGGGTGATTTATTATTTCACCTATGCGTGAAAGATTTTTGAGTGTCCTATGTCTCACTGCAGAGCAGGAAAACTTATAAAAGCACACCCATTTTCTCTGTAGTTCTGGTTCCTGTCTGGTGCAATACTGTATCCATTCTGCTAATGACATTCTCTTCTACCAAGACACTGGAGACAAACCAGTAGATACCATTTAAGAATGAACTTCCCCTTCATTGTTAGCAGAGCAAAGGTCCCAAAACTTTCTGGTGGAAGTCTGGCTGCAGTGACTGCCTAAAAGGACACAATTTTTGAAAGATGAGAGAATCTATTGAGTCCTACTAGTATCAACTGCCTCTGTATGTGTATCTGTATAACGTACCCAACTAAGCAGTTCCAACAACATCCTGCATCCAAGGACTCAAGCAAGCATTGAAATGCAAATGCCACAGCAGAGTGACTTCCCTGCTCAGCCTTCCCACAGCTGATGTCTGGTACCGCATCACTGTTCTTTGCGTGTGCCGTAGAGAACGTTTCTGTGCATGACAGGACCTGTGTAGGTAACCTCTCCAAAAGCCTCGAACGACAGGCATTAAACTTTTTCAAGAGCAATGCCTGCTCACCTGTCCTTCACCACCGTTAAATAAAAAGTTAAAAATCCCTAATGATATTCTACCTGCTCCTTTACAAAGATCACTTAGTGCAGCTGAGCGGGTAGATAAAATGTAGATAGTATCCAGTGCTTAATTTTTCCTGTTGCTCAGGAAAGAGTACTGGAAGATTTAACTTTAGTATTTCATACTTTAATGAGATTATAATTCCTTTGATAGATATAGTTGTATTGGAATACTAGCTAGCATTTTCCAGCTGATTTTCCAGTATATAACCCCTCTGTCCACAACCCCGTACATGAACTGGGTCTGGCCTTCTCTGTCTCTGTCAGTACTGGCTTTTGGTCTAGTTTCAACCTCACTGAACTTTTAGCTTCTGACGTCTTTGTGTTTTGTTTATTACAGGGGACTACAAGAGGAAGGATGTTGGAATTTTTGTGAGTTTTGTCCAGATTTCAGTGTTTAATTGAGCCATCTTGCTTTAGTTTATTTGGTTATTTCCTGATCTTCAGTTTCACCTTGCTAAGAAGCCCACATGCTATCCTAATTATGAATTGCTCTCTACGGGTAGATAGTGGTCAACAAAGAGCCCTGCCTCTGTCCTCACCAAAACTGGGATTTAGCCTGTGCAGAAGGGCACTGTAATTTCCGTATTTCCCAACTAAGGCCTTGGTTAGGGCTGGGAACGTAGGCTTAGGACATAGGTTATTTCTTCCCCCAAAAAAGGCTGTGTCTCAGTGCTGACACCTACCGCACACTGCCAGATTTGTTGAAATTCAGATGAAAATGCCACCTTCCCAGCAGTGTGCACAGCATAGGGTCACAGCGGGACTCAAGGGTTGGGGTCCAGAGCTGCACCATCCCATGTCACCCTGAGCAAACCTGTCCCAAGAGCAAGTGACGGAGGGAGGAGAGTGGAAAGAGGAGGTCGTGGCCTGGCTTCCTCCTCCTTGAACCATGTATCTTCAGTTGCAAACTGGCTCTCATACTGAAGTGCCATAGCTCTGCTGAAACATGCAGAGCCATGCTGCTTTACACCCATGAAGGTCATATCTCCAAAGTAAAGATCTGCAGTTGGTGATATCTTGTTTATCTCTGTATATCAGGTGGGTGGTGGCCTCAGAATTAGAGCAAGCACCGATCACTGCTGTTGTCATGTAATCTCCCACAGAACAACCTGAGACAGTAAATCCCATTACACGTGCAGTAGGAAGACACAGAGAGAAACATTTTCCACCTCCAGCCCCAGTTCACTTAGGGCACTTGTGTAATTCAGCTTTCTTTTTGTGTGGAACCAGCCTTGAAACAATTCTCATGAATTGGGGCACCTTTTGGTAAATTCACAGCTGAAGGGGAAATAGCTGTCATAGCAATAAACTTAAAATAATACTCCTCCAGCAGGGACATCATGCTGCATACTTATCTCCTCACCCCAAACCACATCACATGCATTCAGATGCGTGTCGGAAGTAAGAATAGCTATAAACAGCATAATTTACGTAGGCTAGTTCACCTGAGGTCCTTAGGCCTGACTCTTATGCCAGTTACTCTGGTAAAACTCAACAGCATCCGAACAATAATAGCATGATAGATCTGGTGTGAGAGAGAGGAGAATTAGGCCATTAGAGGTCTGATCACTCAAATTATGTAAAAGCTTATATTCACGTCTTAATGAGAGGAAACTGAATGTGTAGGTGCTTCTGTGGTTCAGGAAGTACAAAGCTCAGAAGAAGCATCAGAAAATATACACAGGAAGGAGGATTGAAGTGGGTTCAAAGTCTGCTGGTAGAAAACAGAACTTCTTTTATTCTTTACCACCTTTTTTACTAAATGGGTTGGGAGGGCGGAGCACGGGACACAGTGGGGGAGGGGACACCAACCTCACTAAGTCTCTTGTTTTTCATAATTTAAAACAAGGGGATCTCCTTGTCACGCTGGTTGATTTTCCAGTGATGAAGACATCAATCCCTGCCAAGACTCATCAGTTTGTCATTACTATTTGGGGACTCTGGGAAATTCTGTCTATTTACTGGAAATAAATATTTATGGAAGAAACAGAAAAGCTAACCTGTGGGCTTTTTATATAGCACCCACAGACTCCTAAATGCATACCTAAAATCATGCTTAAGAAAATGGACTGTTTTTCCACAAGAAGAAAACACCTACTGTAGAAAAGAAGTGACACCGTGTTGTGGTCAAAGAGATACCGGTTTATTAACTCCATATCTTCAGATGTTTTTATCATGCCACCAAAGACATTCTTTGGAGTGATATTGCTTAGGCATACTGTCAGCCCCAAGGTGAATTTTATTCCTGTAAAAGATTTTGTGACATGCTGTTGAATATTGACATAAAACTGAGAGGGCAAGAAATGGCAAGAAGGTAAAACTGCTTTAAAAAAAACCATGACCGGATACTTTTAAAAAAGTACAGTTTTTTGTAAAAGCATGGTTTTCAATAACTTCAGTGCTAAAGAAAAATGTGAGAATTGTATAGCTGAGTAAAATTTTCAGGTGTTCGAATGTTTTAAGTAGGGTGGGATTTTTTTTGGTAAGTCTAACTTTCAGACACTGGGCTGTATAATATATGCTTATATAGTACTTAGCACAATGTGTCCTGATCTTACCACGAACATCGAACCACCAGTGTGATAAAATAATATAGATTTTCTTTAAAGTCCTACAATAGAATTTAATAGAGAAGTTTATCTCTGCTGTGGAGCTTAATGAGCAAACTCATAAAATGTGGAGACGTTATAATTCTCTATTAAAGTCCCTTAGATTTTATGTCATTTTTACCAGGCACTGTTTTATTTCCTGTTTTAACTATTAACTTAACTATAGTTAAAGTCTATTGGACTTCTCTATGAGGTGGATCATTTGACATTTCAGCAGTAACATTGAAAGACTTGCAGGGAAATTCACCAACGTGATTTTACCAGTTTCAGCAAATTTCAGCCAACCAAACAATGAGTTTCAAGGCTGCCACTGGGTTAAGTGGAGCCAATACTTCCCCCTGGTTTTGATACCTGAATGTCTAATTTCTTTGAATATGAAACTCTAGAGAAGCTTTGTAAATGTAACCCCATGCAAATCAAAATCTAAGAATGTTTTCATTAAGTTCTGTGAACTGAAACTGCTGAGTTTCACATCTCTCTAGATTTTAAGCTACTAAAGTGGGGAATTTTCCTTTGTAGGTAATTAAGAAAACTTGATATTTTAACTTATTTTTAATATTAGATTTATTTTTTTGACACTGTTTTATTCTGTGCCAGTTATCGAGCCTCAAAACTTGTATTTATTTGACACTAATTTTAGGACAAAAAGCAAGGAGAACTTTTACAGAATGGAAATGACCCAAAAAACATTGGCAAAAAATGATCTTTTTCTCCCTCAGATCACACATGGCCAGAATGTCCTGAGCTTTAATAACGGCCTTATGGATTGGAAACCTTTCTGTAGAGTTTTGTCTTCAGTGAGTATTTGGAAGAAATTTCATTTGATGGAAAATGTTCCAGTGTCTTTTAACGTCACAGCGAAGAGTGTTTGTAACACTGACCTTAGGCATTTAATTATGTTATTTGTCTGCTCTCCGTTTTTATTTCTGAGGAGCACAGGGTATAAGTAAAGTATGAGTAAATCTGTCAGGATTGCCCAGATTGCGGCAAAGGCAGTTCTCCTGGGGCCTCATCTGCTGCCTTGAACTCCTACTTTCTTTCCCCTCAAATCGCTATTTTCACTGGAATTCTTAGCCACTAGGCCTTACCATTAAGAGGCAGTTAGTTAAGAACAAGTAGAATTCCTGTTTGCAACCTGCATAATTCTGATAGAAGTGCAGAAACTCTGCTCTCTGGGAGTTTTGATACGTCAATATGTGTTTTTGTTCCAAATTAAGGTAAAACAACGCAGCAAATGGATTGAAGCATGGTGAAATGACACTTCAGTGACTTAGACATTTATATAAACATAAAAGCTTTGTTGGAGGGGACTCTGGATGTCATCTGTCCAACTTTCTGCTAGAAGCAGGACAGTCACCAGCACCAGAGCAGGTCAGCTGCGGCTTTGTAGCCGAAACTGGAAAAACTCTGTGGACAGAGGTATCAGTCATGGGTTTGGTCTGAGATGATCAGTAAGAAATGTAGTTTGTGTACGTTGTACTTTAGTTTTCCTTTCTTGGATAGACTTTATCTTCCATGAGTGAGGGCTCCTCAACAAGGGAAAGATTCAATGCAGCAATAAAGATCATCCTAAATGGGGCAATGGGAACTCAGGTTCAAACAATTGATCCCATGTGCAGCAGGAAGAAGGAAAATTGTGTGTCCTGGCCCAACTGCTTCAATCTCCTTGACAAAAAGACGTCCCTCACATTTTTTGAAGAATGTTTTCTCACTAAACTATATTCCATGCAAATTTCTGCACTGCACTGAATGAAAGGCCTCTGTTACTGCTGAACAATGCTTCTTCAAAATTAAAATGTTAAGAATCATTAATCTTGACACAGATTAACTGAAAAAAACTAGGGAGGGAAACATGAAAAAATAAATCAGGTGAGCAACTACATACTGAAAGTCAGCAAACAGTCAAGGACAAAGGAGTTTTGACTCCTACTCACGAATGTTTAACTGATCACCAAGACTGTTTGCTATTTTTATATCTATTTAACGTGGGAAACTTCCTTGGAAGTACATGGTTGTTGGCAGGGCCTTGCTGGGCCAGGTAGCTGAAGCGTACCTTCCTTTCCACTTCTACTTGCTACGCTGACTGTGGTGTCCCACAATTTCCCATGCGAAGAGTTGTTTCAGATCTGAGAAGTGAAACCCCCATCACCTGACCCAAATACCTTGTGTGAGTTCTGATGTTCAGGTTGAGAAATAAGGCCAGGAGGAGCACATGATGACACTCCGTTGTGGTATGTTCGCACTAGAACAGCCCTCCTCACCGTTCTTTGCTCCGCTTCCCCGCTCTTCCCTTTCATGATGTATTAGTCATCAAATCGTGAGTGAGAGACATTTCCATGTCGTGGTATTTCAGTCATCTAGCACCAAGGAGAATGTGAAAATAGCTCCAGTTTGCAGCACCTGTTGCTTCAAACACACGCTGAAGCTGTCGAATAGCACTCTCTCCCCCTCTCTCTCTTTTTGGCCAAGGTTACAAACTAATGAGCACAAGACTGCCAGCAAAAGCGCTGACACAGTCTTCACATTTCATGGGCTAATGAGGTAGAAAATAATTGTTTGATGACATAAATTAATTAGTAGTCACAGAATTTTGAAAACAGACACTGTATATTCCTGTGATTCAATCAGGCTAGGGTGACCTCCAAGCATTTATTTTTTAAATGAAGGGGTGCAAAGCACAGGAAAGCAAAAGCCCTGGCAGAACTTTGATGCAATTTTTCCATTAGTGTAATTGGCTGGGTTTAGCAGGGCAGGCAGAGAAGGAGCTGACACACAGGCCTGCCTCTCTGCATGCAGCCAACCCTTCATGCTGCAGACCACCACCGTGCTGCTCCAGAAGCTGCTGCATCTCAGCATGGCAGATAGGAAGCTGCATGTCCCCTTCCTTGCCCCCCTAGCAGTATCACTGTGGAGCTGAGTCTGCAAACACATCTGTGATGCTCTGGTAGGGACAGCTTAGGTCGCAGCTCTGACTCCGCTTGTGGAAGAAGCAAGGAGTTGAGGGAAGGACAGCACAAGGACCTGCAGGAAGCCTAGACCCACAGAAATTTTATGTTCCTCTACTCGGGTCACTTACTATGTACCTAACACAGTTATTTGCCATCTGGGAGAGGAAGCTGAATATCGCTTGCCCTAGAGGGATGTAATGGAGATAAAATTCATAATAATGAGGTCCAAGTAATTGCTTAGGTATCTAGAAACACCTTTGGAATTGGGAATGTCATACAGAAACCTTCACCTTGATCCAAATTTGCAATCAGCTTCCACCCTTTCTTTTTCTGTTTTCCCTAATCACCTATTTTACTCCGTGTACAATGCATTCCTGCCAGTGCGAGTCAGGTACAACTCACTGTGAATCCAGGGTGATTTCAGCCTTCTGCAATTTACATTTTTCCACTAACAAGCTGATTTTGAATCCTGTACCTGCCACCTGATTGTTTCCCTATATTTGGGGATGAGTGCACTAACCACATCCAGAGCCAGCTAAACTATCTATGCATGACAGCCATAATTTTCCTCTGCTATAGAAGCACATGGGATATTCATGTGGGAATCCTTCTGCAAGGTACAGCAGGACCAGTGGGTTTGAGCGCATGCTCATTTCCAGAAAAAAACTCTAAGTGGAAGCATCTTGTAGGGAAAAATGGAGCTGAATCATTGCCTGTGGGTGCAACCCTTCTGTTATGGTTCCAAGAAGGGCCCAGGGTTCCTGTGAGAATGAACAAGAAAGAACTATGTTTGAAGTGCCAAATTTAATGTCAGGTGGAGTTGTGAGTTGACCTCACAGTTTTTTAGGTGAAATACTCTTCTAGTATTAAAAGATGTGTTGAAAGCATATAGATGCTTACAGCTTTGCTATATTTGCACCATCAGGTTCCAGCATGCCTTAAATGCTCCAGCACATGATAGGGATGAAAATGCTGTAGATATAAGAACGTGGAATATTTATTTGTCTGTGAGAGGAATCACAATAACTGATCTTCAGCGGAGCAGAAGCTGCAAGGAGCAGCACAACTGACCATCCTGCCTTCAGCCTGGCCAATACAAACTCAAAACAGTGGAAGATGAGCTTACTTTAACCATTTTTCTGAACAAGCTTCTTGGAGCTTTTTTAAGGCACTGTTACTTTCTTGAACAACAATTTCTTTCAGGCCCAGCATGTGCAAGGAGTGTGCTCTGCAGGAAACAAACCTGATCTTCATGTGTCATCCAACAGTCCCTGAGCAGGTGACTTCTACTCCTCCAAACCCTTCTCTCACTCACCACAGTAGGACTTTTCGCTGAGTATCTCCATGTTGGACCTGGGTACTGGTCTGTGTATTGTCACACCCAGTGGAGGAATGGGGTCTCTCACAGGTGTTTCAGTGCACGTATGGGCATGTTGAACATTTCAGATAATTTCTAATTAAAAATTGGTGCCTGTGGGCATTGCTAGGAACTTGGAGGAGAAATCCTAGCTGCCTTCACGTTGATTTGCATAACAATGCTTACAACAGCCTTGGGCTGTAATTTTGCTTTTCAGACTCTGCATTCCCCATTCCTTCCACAACTACATGGAAACCCATTTTCCCCTTTGTTCTTTTGTGGTCCTGCCACCCTGTGAAATGAGTGAAACTCCCCGCTGGCTGAAGAGCTCTGAAGAGCAGTTGAAATCAATAGCTTTGAGCATCACCAGTGGCAGCCCTGATGCTGAGAGGGAAACACTGTGTTCTGTCACTCGAGCTCAAGGAAAAGGAAGAAAGATAAAGGTATTGCTGGTAGGAACTGACGGAAACCCATGGGCATGTTGCAGAAGGGAAGGGTGTTGTTCTGCAAGTTCATTCATGCCCTTGAGCATGAAATGCCCTTTCCAAGAGCAGTTCTGTGAAGCCGTGTATCTTTTCCCCTCCACTTGGGAGGGACCATTGCCCTTCTGACCTTGACAAGGCACAGGAAACCACTGGAGCCAAGGGTCTGACTGTCATGCTTTCCTCTCCTCCCTCCCTTGTTTTGGAATATAGACAAATGGTAAAAGATTGTGCAGCACCCACTAAATTACTGCCATTGGTGCTAGGAACCAATAAATAGGTAGCTCAGGCAGATATCTGAGACTTGTATCCTCTTACCCTACGGAATTGGTGTAGTTATAATCCAGCTCAAGGAAAGTAATAAAGCCGTTTCCCCAGATCAGGCTTTTGAAAGAGACAGGGCAAGACTTTGAAAGAGACAGTTAGCAGAGTGAGATTCTTCAGTTCTGTCTTTCCTCTTCTGATTAGTCCTGGCTGGTTTATGCTCACACCTCTTCAGTATTGCTCCATGCATTCGCTTATGGCCTCTGTTTCCCTAAGGAGTAGAAAGGGACTAAGTGATACTACTGGGACCACTTACCAGCTCAGTCCAGAAACTGCAAACATAACCATATACATGTCAGTACAGATGTGCAGCGTTTTCCTGACTAGGCAGACAGAGCGAATGAGGTTGAAAGAGGGAGCATAAAGTTTGGTGTCACACACCATAACAAGCTGGGGCGGACACAGCCCCGTCCCCATAGTTGCCTGCACAGCCGAAAGGGTGCAATGCATTGCGTGGTGTAAAAGCATGGTCTGCCTAGCGAATGCTCTGGCTCCCGGCTGTAAACGCACATTCGACAATGCCAACATGCTGTTAGCATACACTGATATCCCTTGCTACTCAGTTATGCTCCTGGCTGGGTTTCTGCCTTATATTACCATCATCGGCAGAGGATGCGAACATTTTCAAAAGTAATTCAAGATTCCATGCACCTCTCTATTAGGCCTGTTATAAGGTACAAATCTCATCTTAGAACTTGTTATCCCTGTAACATAAAGACGCTTTATTTCTGGAGGAATGCTGTTTAAGAATCAAAAAGATGCTTTGTTCCCTGATTTCAGAAATGAAGATGTGATGAGAAACTGTGACAGGTTCCTGGCAAGCCTTTATTCTTTCTGGCTAGATCAGTACTCCTAAGCATTTATGTGGCTTACAGTTCTGCTACTGCTGAGAACAGACAAATCTCACAACTTATATATGAGGTTCACTAATCTTCTCCCCTCCCCAGCACCATCTCTACAGCAGTTATGCACTCAACAGCATGACATCGAGACACCTCTCCTGTGCAAGACCCACCTGCCAGACCCAGCTGATGACACAGCCCTCCAGCTTCATCTCAAAGGTTTGTGGTGATGTTCTCTGTGCCAGCTGAGGACTGTGGTATTAGACAGATTTTGGGATGGCAACTTGATCTTGTCTTCTCCGCAGTACCTGACCCTATGTGCCATGAGTGTACCCTTCAGTGCATGCCTCGTTATGTGACTCAGTACTGGAAGTCTTGTACTTTGAGGTTGGTGGACAATAGAGGGATCTGTTCCTGCCACACTAAAAATTAACCTTGGTTAAATATCACCCCTGGTTTTAGTGTCTGGATGGAGGCTCAGGAGTTCTGTAGTCCGATTGCTATTCCTGGCATGGCCCTAGACTTCCTGTGTGGCTTTGCACAGCTCATGTAGTCTCTCTCTGTCACAGTTTCCTCATACTATCACTTCTCCATCTCTGAGCAGCATTGAGAGACAAAATGTGCTCTGAATGGAGGCTGGGACAAAATACTGCAGCTATCATCCCAGGGGAATGTGTACTGGGATGATGGTAAGTTTTTCTCTGAAAAAAGTGAGTGGGGAAGTGGACATTTTGGAAGGGAGAGACACCTTGTAGGAAGGCTGGAAGAGTGGGCTAACAAGAACCTTATCAAGTTCAACAAAGTGAAGTGTAAGGTCTTGCACCTGGGAAAACATAATCCAGGAGCACAGCACAGGCTGGGATCTACCCGGCTGGGGAGCAGCTTCTGTGAAAAGGGACCTGGGGATCTTGGGGCACAACAAGCTCAGTACCAGTGAACAGTGTGCTACAGCAACAAAGAAAGCCAACAGGATGCTGGGTTGCATCTATATGGGCATCACCAGCAGAGATAAAGAAGTCGTTATCCCACTCCACTGAGTGCTTGTCAAGCCACACCTGGAACACCCTGTTCAGTTTTGGTCCCTGCTATACAAAAAAGATGTGGACAGGCTAGAGAGGGTCCAGAGAAGGGCCACCAAGATGATCAAAGGACTGGGAAGCCTGCCATATGAAGAAAGGCCAAGAGAATGGGGTTTGTTCAGCCTTGAGAAAAGAAGGTTTAGGGGAGACCTTATTGTCATGTTCCAGTATTTAAAAGGTGTCTATGAAGAAGATGGAGACTCTCTTTTTATAAGGAGTCTTATGGAAAAGACGAGGGGTAATGGGTACAAGTTACTCCAGGGGAGATTCCAATTGGACACAAGAAGAAAATTTTTCATGATCAACCATTGGAATAATCTCTCCAGGGAAGTGGTGGATTCCCCATCATTGGACAGTTTTAAGATTCAGTTGGACAGGGTGCTGGGCCATCTTGTCTAGGCTGTGTTTTTGCCAAGAAAGGTTGGACCAGATGATCCTTGAGGTCCCTTCCAACCTGGTGTTCTATGATTTTATGATTCTATGACTACCGGCTCAAACTCTTCTCTTCTAATTTGGATTGCTACTTGAAAGGTGCCACTTTATCTTCTCCATGATTTTCAAGCCAGTTTTATCAACAAGTGCTCTCTCTACGATAGCTCCATTAATGTCACCCTTGCCTGTTCATGGGATTGACGTTTCAGAATCTCATGTGTGCAATTTGCAATTACTTTTCCCGGAAGAGGGGGAAACCCCTTTCAGTCTGAAGAAGTGTGTATGCAAACTCCATTGAGATGGTCTAGAATTTACTACCTCCCACCTGTGCAAGGCCCACAGATGAATTTAAATGGATATCACCTATATTAACCTTTTGGCTAATGAAGATTTCATTGATCTAAATACTTTATACTTGTCTGTTTCTGCCTGGGAACATGAAGCTAATTGTTTCTCTGGGCAGAAATGAGGGTTTTCATTTGAAGGCTTTCTTTTTTTCTTCTGCAAAAATGTCTCCAAATTATTTTTCTTTGGAACGTATTTCTTTTCCATCTCTCAGTAAAATCCTCCTCAGTTGTGCAGTAACCTTCATGAAGTTCTTTTTTCCAGTCACCCATTTAACCATGTGTTTATTTTTCTCATGGTGCCCCATTGTCTTTTCATAGCTACTGTCTTGGCATGCAAGGTCTAACATAAAGTTTTTTATTGATCTCTCTGTATCAGGTGACGTCTTAGGCTAACCAGATTTCTCCTATTTTGCATTTCATCTGTGTTAGCAAAAAACAAAAAACTACCTTCCTACCAACACACGTGGTTGTACTCCCAGCTCTGCTCCTCGCTAATGCACTTTTTCCATCTCACGTGTAATTTATTGCATCTAGTGTTTTGGAAAAACTGTCACTGAGCCATAGGAATTACTGCGAGAAGGAGATCTTTTGGTTAATGGACTGGACTGGGAATCCAGGAGATTTGGGTTCTGTCCTTTGCCTGTAATTTCTTGTGTGACCTTTGGCAAATCACTGTTTGGGATAGAGAACATGTAATTTGCAATCTGTTTGTATGGTGCCTGTTTCAATAGACCTGTGGCCTCAGCTAAGGCCCGTTACAGTAGAATAACTAACAAAACAGTCCAGGGGTGCAGTTAATTAGAGGCCTGGGCAATAGCAATGCCACAAGAAAATACATAATGGTGATTTTTTAGGCAGGGATCAGATGCTACTAAGTGGTAATCTGAGGCTTCACTTCCTTCAAGGACAGTGCTGTTTCACTCAGCAGAAAGGAAAGGGAAGTTTGAGAAAGAAAAGGCCTTTATCACACAGAGGATCAGCCCCCTGGATCCTGTAAGCAGGAGCAGACTGGTGTGTCTGTGCACTGCTGCGTTCTATGGGATGCAGTCGGTTCCACTCCATCGCAAGTCAAATGACCTGTGATGTTAACTGGAGTTGGAGGTGGGGTTGGTCGAAAATAAGAATTCTCTTTCACAAAATAGGGGGGGGGGAGGAGAAAAAAAGAACAAGGCTTCAAAAGCAGTTTCCATTCTGCACCAAAGGTAGAAAAAAAACACAAAAACCCCACGCCACCTTTTTTTTTTTTTTCCCCAAAACCATTCATGAGGATGAGAACCAAGGCTAAGTATAAACATGCAGCTATGACCACAGAGTCAGAGATTCAGGTGTCAGTTTAGCTTGATTTGGAGAAAGCATGTGAACTGTGATCTTTTTTAGCTGAGGTGAGTGCCCTAAGCACTGGACTGTCATTTAACATCACTCTCTCTCTTCCTTTCTCGCTTTTTCACCTGAACTTAACCTGTGAAACAGGTTGGCTTTAACCCCAGAAACTGTTGACATCAAGTCTATCTGGCTGTACTCCTTCAGGGCAAAGAAAGCCTGTGTTCTTGGTGCAAGGATGTCCATGTTTTGACTCACTCTTCACTGAGTCCTGGTCAGTCTGTGTCAAATGGTGACAACTGTGAACTTGCTGTAACTATACTGTCAATGTGGAGGGACAACGTAGATTGCATGGGCATGTAAAAACCTCTTAGGCTAATTAAAAAGAATGAGACATTTCTCTCTTTAATTAGGGATTGCCATGAAGTTCATGTATGTTTTTATCAGATCTGCAGTACCTCATCTTCCTGTCTCCAAAGGTATGTTTTCTTGACATAAAATGTCCAGTTCTTACCCTGAAACACCCGTCCAAATTAGATATGACACAGTAAGGCAATAACTGGAAATATGCAGTTTTGAGAGGCAGATGTTGATGCTCCTGCTAAATTTCACTTTCAGTCACAAAAGTACTTAAAATGGAGACCTACAATGGAAACAAACTGAAAAGGAAAGCAAGTTTGAGGAACAGAAGGTATCTGAGGAAAATGCCAGCCACTGGCAGCTGCATCAAAAAAAAGTACAATATAGTGGAGCTGTCACAAGACTAGCTGATATGTGATAGAAATTGATGGGGATAGAAATGTAATTGTGAAGCCACAGGCATCAGTAGTGAAAGGTGAAGTTTAGTACCATACAGAAGGTGACTAGGGTCTATTAAAGCATTTCATGTTCAGTGCTGTGGTAGAAGGCAATGATCCGGGCCAAATATTTTGCCTACAAGGGAACAGTCTATAGCCAGGGAGGTGAGAGTCTGAGATGTCAAGCAGGAGGATGTAGCGATCCCCCCATCTGTCCTTAGCAGCCTGTTTCATTAATTGGTCACTACGGTTTCAGTGAACAGAGTTCTCTCCTGGGCTCGTCTGTCATTGTGACCCAACACTAAAGTGCATTTGTGGAAAGCAGAGCTCCTAAGCAGAGGTTTGACATGGTCAACCTGGGCAAATTCCTTCTGTCCATACTGCTGTGCATAAAACTGTACTTCTGACTCTAAAACATGCTAATTCATTTAAAACCATTTTTCAAGCATGCATTTCAGTGATTCTTTTGTGGTAGTCATGGCGATGGCCCATTTGTCTCTGTCCACAGTGAAAGGAACCCATTTGACCTCAACCGAAGAAGTGCTCTCCTGTAGCTCTGGCCTACAGTCAAGTCAGATCCTGAGTTGCTAACAAGTGTTCTGCAGTAACTGTTTGAGACGGATCGAATTTCTCAGTATCAATCACAGCTGAAAAAGAAGCAGGCCGTATCAGTGGGATAAGTGCTCCAGCACTGTCAACACAGAGGTGACACTACAGGTTTTAGTCTTTTACTTCCCGTGCTACAAGCAAATCACTTTGGTTATCAGTGTGCTCCTCTCTCAGAAAGGAAGAGAAGCTTTGCGTTGCTCAACAGTGACACCATCTGACTGATGAAGGGCAGCAGTAACGGAATAAATGGATGATGGGAGGGTAAGACTGGAACCGACTTTGGTGAAAATGAGGACAGGTTCTCCTAGAGGAGGCAAGGATCAAAGAAAGCAGAAATTATAAGTGTGTCAGTAGGACAATACAGTTTTATACATATTTTGATTGTGCTAGGAAAGACTAGTACATCCCCTTCAACATCTTCCCACTGAGTCTTCCAAGAAGGGGTTAGCACATCTCCAAAACCAAAAACTAGTTTTGCTTTTAAGACTTCTGAAATCTTCAAAGAAGTTATTGGTGCTTTTTAAGTCATTGCTAGCATAGACGTAAGTCTGAATTGATCTGCTATCATGGACAAGGCCTCACATGAGAAGGTTACAAGACAGTGGAAAGGAGTTTAGATGGACAAATACCTCAGTTAGTTGAGTGACAAATGACTGCTGTGTGGGGTACAGCAGGCAGAGCACATAAATAGAATTAGTCACTGAGAGGATCAGCCAAGTGAATTTAAGTAGTTATTTGATAAATAAGTTATCAGGCTTTAAGCCTATACAATTATCTTATTGCACTACATTGTCTGAAGGGGGTTTCATCTGACCAAGAATAGCTGCCTCCAAGCCTGTTGTCTACATTCAGCAGAGAGAAATGAGTGCTTCTGTGACATAATTCATTTAATATGTAAATGTGAGATGACAAAAAAATCAGGTCCGATGACTCATGTCCTAGAAGCTCCTATTTCTTTCCTTTGACTACCAAGAGAGCTGTCGTGGTTTAGGCTGGGCTGGCCACTAAATGAACAACAGGTGTTCTCTTTAACCTCTCTCTTCCTAGAAGAGAAGGGAGAGAGAATAAGAGAGAGAGACTTATGGGTTGCAAAGAAACTAAACTACTTAAATAAATATTAATAATAAAAGGAAAAGATAACAATATTAATAAGAAAATAATGAAATATATACCATATATACAAAACCAGTATCGAGCTCCCAGGGTGGCGATCACATCACCAGCAGGCACTAGGAAAGTTGCAGACTGGACTCAGCAACAGATGGGAACTCAGTTGTGGAACTGGATTTGGGAATGCACAGGTTGGGATCAAAGGCAGATGAACAGATAGAGTCCTCCTCGGATGTTGGCCACTGAAGAAAGAGGGCTGACCCTTTGATCCCTCAGCTTTTATCCTGAGCATGAGGCAGATGGGATGCAATACCCTGTTGGTCAGTTTTGGGTCACCTGTCCTGTCCGCTCCTCCCCGCAGCTGTGACCCCTCTACGCTTTTCCACTTCCTGTGCTCCAAGTTGGTACATAGCAAAGTCAGCTGACCTTAGTTGTTACAGCAATAAGCATGAGCAAGAGCCTCTCTGCATACCATTCCTTGGTATTAGCTATAAACATCAGACACTATCTGCTAGAAGCTGACATTGTCTGAAAATTATGTGGTTAATTTCAGAAAGTGCGGTTAGTTAGAAGAGACTTAACTGAAAAGTAAAATAACCGAAAAGTAAAATTACTGAAAAGAAAATTGGTTCTGTTCTGTTTTACCTGAAACCAGGACAAGAGCTTAGTGGGACCATTGCAGATTCAGACTAGATTCAGCAGATCTGTAGAGTAAAACATTGGGTGCTGAGTTCCTGAAGCCTGTGTGCATATATATTTCACAGGTCTTATACCAAACTAACCCTTTTCTTGCCCTGTTCATTGAACAACCATTTGCAATTGGAGAACATGAGCTATACTTGCAGACTGAATCTTCTGGTTTTGTTTTGGTCGAAAGAAATGTAGATCACATGTTTTGAGACCACTCTACAATGCAAACCAGAGTGCAGTAACTGGAAACAACTGGAAGATTCATTTTGAAAGTGTATTGCTGCTGTAAACTAAAATGCTGAGGTCTCTAAGCACAAAATTTATCTTGTGCTACAGACGCCGTATCACCTTGTCTTGTGGCTAGCACTTATTTCTGGACCTGTCATCTGACTGATTTGATTAGGTCCCTGATCTGAGCGTGCTTGTGGCAAGGTATTTCTTGGTTTGCTCACTAAATGCTCATCGATTGGAAGAAGGAAGAGCAATGTCATAAGAATACTTCAAGTAAACATGTGAAGAAAGACAATGTTAAGAAAAGTGTGGTATGTTTCACCATTTTTTTGCTCTGAAAACAGTAAGAAAATACAGGCTGGGCAGAGAATGGATTGAGAGCAGCCCTGAGGAGACGGACTTGGGGGTGTTGGTGGATGAGAAGATCAATATGAGCTAGCAGCCTTCCAGTATCTGAAGGGGGCCTACAAGAAGGCTGGAGAGGGACTTTTTACAAGGGCATGTAGTGATGGGACAGGGGGTAATGGCTTCAAACTGAAAGAGGGGAGATTTAGATTAGACACAAGGAAGAAATTTTTCACTCTGAGGGTGATGAGGCACTGGAACAAGTTGCCCAGGGCAGTTGTGGAGGCCCCATCCCTGGAGGTGTTCGAGGCCAGGTTGGATGGGTCTTTGAGCAATCTGGTCTAGTGGGAGGTGTCCTTGCCCATGGCAAGGGGTTTGGAACTAGATAATCTTTAAGATCCCTTCCAACCTAAACCATTCTATGATTCTAAAAGAAATTCAGGTAGAACAAAACCTTTCAGGATGGAAAACATTTTGTTTATTTTCAGGGGTTCTTTAACCTGTCAAAGCTTTCTAGGTAGAATTGAAGTAATCATACCAATGAAATATTTATATTTTGGAGGATCCATTTATTTTTCTCACTATCTTTTAGTCTGCACTGTTAATTCACCAGTCTGACAAAACAGTAAATTGATGCAGCTTTGTCCCTTGGCTTTACGATTAAGTAGAACACAGATGTATATTTCATTTCTTTCCTAAGAAATGTGGTCACCTTTTTTAATACATGGATGTGAATCAATCCCTCTGCACAGTCCAAAAACAAGAGTTCATTAAAAGGTCCTTCACTTTCACACAGTCCTGTTGCAATTGTTTTGCCCTCACATGGCTGGAGGCCTTGTAGGAAGACATCAGTGTTGTTACCAAAGAAGGTTTCCAACTGGGGCAGATCTGCTCTTGCTTTTTTAGGAATACGAAACAAGTCAGTGCCCTTTGGGTTATGAGTCCAATCTCTTGCTATTGCAAACAGCCACACTGTGTGTCTTTCCTAAAATATTTTCGAAAGTCCTCAGGTTGCGATCAAGCGTAAGTTCTTTGTACTCCCTGTGATACAACATTTCTCTGACGAGGCTGTGGTAGAGAAATGGCCAATGGAGTGGATCATTAGCACTTTGAAGAAAAAGACTAATTAATGGCTATTACATTCCAGTTCTTCTTAATTCATCAGAAAATGAGAATGAGTCTTGCACAAGACTGCCTGATAGTACCAGGATTCTCTACGAAGACAAGCCAGCTTCGAGAAAAGGAGCAGAGATAAAAATAACACAGGAATTTCACTTCACATTATGACTTGATCCTGACTGAAGGGTCATCTGTGCCAGAGAATTAGGAAACATGTGGACTGCACAGTGTCCAACAAGAGAGATTTGAAGACTGGGCTGCTTTTACTGTCCCAGCTCTGCCATTGTATGCCATAATCACTCAGCAAGTGTTCCCATGCACGGAGAGGTCCAGGAAACTTAGGCAGCTTTCTTATCTCCCTGATAAGCTCTGGCACTGTCCCCATTGCAGATGATTTCCTTGCAGACTTCTGAACACATTAAACAGAAGAGAAACCCAGCTAGTCTAACTCCAGCAAATGCACTGACACAGGATATTCCTCTTACTCATTGGGATATCCTGTTGATAGTAGCAGTCTGTCAGGTGTTACTAAATTCAGGTCACAGTCCAGTGAAAAACAATTACAAATGTTTAATACAAGATACTTCACCCAGTGTCTTCAAACACTACAGCTGTGCACACATTCAAACAGAGACTGATAGTGTTTTTGGAGAAAATTAATGTCCTGGCAGAAAGACGAAGCACCAACTGTTTAGGCTTCTGAAGTCAACGATACATTACAGTCAATTCAGCCTTTAAGGCTGCATAGTGGAATCATTCTTTTAGCAAAGTCATATTTTCCCCTCACAAGGAAAGGGAAAAAAAAGCACTTCAATATTAACAGAGCTTCCCTATAAACCACTCTGACAATTTTTGACCGCACTATACAATGCAACACAGAATTAGACCCAGAGCTGAACAAAGCGTTCTGAGCAGACAGCATATTCACCAGATTTACGACATACCTGGACTCAGTGCTGCAAGTCTCGGTGAAAACCCAGAAGCTATTTCGCAGCGGGTAAGGATGAAGGTGGGGAAGGAAGTTTCATCCCCAAATTTGCCCCAAACCTTGAAGAATGTATGGTCTAATTGTAGTCTCTTTTTCTGTTAAAAATAACAATTAGTCTTTACATCAAATGGTTCATTGTAGGTGTACAGAGGGTACATCTCTAGCTTGCTCAGTGTATGGAGGTAGAGAGATGAGCTGTAGGACTGATTGTATCAATCGCCTGCCATAGTCTTTTTTTTCTGTTGCTATTACTTTTTTGGGAGTGTTGCTGTACTAAACAGGAAAGAGTCCGCCTAGGTTTCTGGATGTATTTGTTTTTCTTTAGAAATAAGGTTGAAGCTCTTAAAAAGGTTTACTTGGAGATAAGACCCCCCTCTAGGGAATGGCAGAACAATCAAACCCTTCCCATTCTCTCTTCCACTAAAACACCACATTTGAGCTAGTTGCATTAACTTCAGGTTTTTAAAAAAAAACAAGTTCCTTCCTGACTAAGGTAGAAACACATAAAACACTGGGAGCAAGATTTATTGGCTATTTACAGACTACTTTACATTCCATTTTCTCCTGGCAAATCCAAGCAAAGTAATTGTGTTGGCATGTACATGCATGGCCTTGTTTGCGAAGGGTATGGCCACGTATCCCTCTGCAGCTCATTTGATCGTTTGGTTTATTGGCGCACCTTGGTTGTACATTTTCCCTTGTTGTACTAGAGTTGACTGATGAAAAAAATCCTAAGACATCCGTAGAGCCTCAGTGGACTGTTGTCCTGACTCAGGTGGAGAGTGTTTCAGGAACTTTGCACAAAATTAACTGTTTTGAAACTCTTTCACTGCAATGTTCTGACTGTTCAGATTTATCACTACCATCCTAAAAGCTAAAACTTATGAAAGAAAAAGAGGTTAAAAAGTTGGAAAACTCCATTTTTATGATTTTATATCACATTTGAAATAAGTTGATGTTTTCCAGAAAATTCTGATATTGTGGATCATTTTCCTATGGAAATCTCTTCTTTCAGAAAGTTTTCCATTAGCCTTAATAGCAGTAAATTCAGTGTCCAGCTCATGTAAAACATTATTTCCTTTGTCTGTACACTCATATTTGCCTCTATCTCTCTGCCTCTATATCTAGCCCTGTCCATTTGATAGGCATCCTAAACAAGTGGGTTAGTTATTAGATAGGCAGTTAGGAAATGAAAGTTTTGGTTTTGTCACAAACTTGCCGTATAATTTTGTTTGTAACACATTTCCCTTCAAACCATTGCAAGAGCTGTTTATTTAGGCCACAAAATCTTAGCACGAGGCCTTTCCTTTGTTGCCCAATAGGTTCCTGGCCTATAGGTGGGGACTACGGTCCTGTTTTGGCCTCTCGTCTCCCTTGTCCTACAAATAACTGTGTATTTTGACTGATCTCTTCCCAGTGTTCTAGTCCTGGCAGCACTTGTCTCTAGACTCACTCCACTTCAAGCTCCTCATGATATTATTTAAATGATACTCAAGCTTTTTCTTCATTTTTTTCCCATTTTGACATGTGAGTACATCAGTCTGGTCAGTCTGTATTGTTGTCTGTGGTGTACATACTTCTTGCACAGGTGTCCCTTCTGTGCAAAGAGCAGCTCCCATGCGCAGCAAGTGTTGGACCACTACGAGGACAGAGAATGCTCTCGGGACCCTGAGAATTCATAGGTTTTTGTCCCTTTTGTGACACCCCTGCCAGTCCACTATTTTCCCAGCTTCTAGCCAGGCCCTTCATTCAGTTTTTTCTGTAGATATCTGTTTGACTACTTTGCTGCCACCCTGTGTATAGCGCTCCAGGAACGGGCACTTTCAGGTGTTCTGTAGGACTACCTGTAGCAGTCATTGAAAAACAAGCCATGGCACCCAAAGGAGCCAGACGTCTGTGCTGCCAACTTCCAGGCAGCCTCTGCACAGAGAAGGGGATTCTGTTATCCCTGGGAAATCACAAGCTATTTCAGCATGAGCACTTCTCAGAGCCCATCTGACAACCTCTCTCAACTCTGATTGCATGCCTTCCCTGCAGCAAATGCAGTGCCTGGTTACATGAAGGAACAAGCAGGTCGGTGAACAGTGGAACTAATACGGCACAGTTTCCTACCGATTTGTGCTGCCTAGTTGTCTCCTCTGACATCTAGCAAAGTCTGAGCTCAGATCCTAGCTGTTCCCCTCTGCTGGGGCACTCACAACATCGCTCTTGTGGACATAATCTGGTGTCTAATAAAGCCTGAATTAACAGAACAACCTGCTTCTCAGTTGGGTGCACACATAAGCTGCATCTATACTAATAAACTAAACAATACTAAGGAATGTTCCCAAGCACTGGAACTTAACCAACTATGCTGTTAAATTGTGAGAATATTGGCTGGCATAGTTTTGACCAGAGAAAACTAGCACTCTCTTAAACAATTCCCAGGAACTGCTTTGGAGTTAGAAAAGGCCATGGTCCATCAAAATAGACGCTTGGACATGGTCACCTCTTTGGGAGGGTAAGAGAGTTTAATAGTATGGAAACCGTTTGTTCTGTGCCAATTGGCTTCAGGAGCAGAGAACAGTATGAGGCATGTTTAATTCACTACTGTAGATACTCTATTTTTGCTCCACCCAGTTTCTGATTTTCATAACACTTGTGGGAATATAATGTCTTTGAAATGACCCTGTTTTTGTTATATTGGATTGAACTGACTGGCAGAAAGATGTGCACCCACATCCCTAAGCACGTACTAACCAGCGCCTGCACACATCCGTACACACATATGTAATGTATGCTTGCATATACACCTATACATGCACATACTTAAACACATACATGCATTTAAAGAATTGGAATATGTAAATGTAATTTCTTTACTATAAAGTCTTGCAAAAACATACAAAATCTTATCATATGTGGTTGAGAAAGAATTTCCTAAATCACAAGGGTAGTGATTGACAGTATTTCAGGGGAAGTTTTGTCCTTTTTTAAAGCAGAAGAGGTTAATTTCCTAGGATCAACTGGACTTTTCTATTTGAGCAATCTGGACTAGTAAGAGGTGTACTTGCCCATGGCAAGGGGGGTGGAACTAGATGTTCTATGATTTAACAAATATTTAAATCATCCCAGACATTACTGGGACACACTGGAACTCTTGGTCCTCTGACTGGTTGTAGGATGTTGGTGTCTTGTCTTCTGCTGTCTGGAGCTCAAGGAGCCATTGCTGAGAACGTTTTTGGGCTAAGCACCTGTATCAGGGTCCCTGGCGTATCTGAGTGCCTGGTCTGGGTGGTGCAGAAAGCCCTGTCTAGCCCTGTACATCCCTGGGCAGAGAGCTCTAGACTGTCAAGTGATTCACCAGCAGCCAGGAGGAGCCCAGGGCAATGTCATATGCCTCATTTAGGCTGTACAAGTTCATACAGGGCTGCAAAAATAACAGGATAAGATTTGCAGACCCCAAATCAGGCATGGATGCCATAGAATCATAGAATGGTTTAGGTTGGAAGGGACCTTAAAGACCATCTAGTTCCAAACCCCCTGCCACGAGCAAGGACACCTCCCACTAGACCACGTTGCTCAAAGCCCCATCCAACCTGGCCTTAAACACCTCCAGGGATGGGGCCTCCACAACCGCCCTGGGCAACTTGTTCCAGTGCCTCACCACCCTCAGAGCGAAAAATTTCTTCCTGAGATCTAATCTAAATCTCCCCTCTTCCAGCTTGAAACCATTACCCCTCGTCCTATCACTGCACTACCTGATAAAGAGTCCCCTGTAGGAAAAGCAGAAACTTAATATCCGAGAGACCTGCTAATGAGATAAGCAAGCTTAACCAGTTGAAACTCAGTTGGCCCATTTACCATGGCTAGATCTTTCTCTGTATTAGCTGTATTAGGAATTGTTCTGAGTATCCTGTGCGGTGCTGATTTGGTTTGGAGGTCACCAGTTTTACAAGCTCGCACTCGGTTGTATTAGGCTTACTGAACTCAAAGGCTCCTCAGTCGGCTTGTGGGCATACAATTGCTCTGCAAAACCCAAGTCTTTCTGTGGTTTTGGGGCTCCTCAAAGCCTGCATCAAGGATAAACCTGAACAAAAATGGAAAAGAAGTTTTCTTAGGTTTGGTTTGGATTGCTGAAACCCATCAAGCTGTAGTGAGGATTTTGTCCCTGAACTCTTTTTGTTAAAATGAGGAGTAATAAGCTACACTGTGAATAGAAGACAATTAATTTCTCCGCTTACTGTGTTTGTACGCAAATCAAGTTTTTTAAGGCAAGTTAATGATAACCTTTCCTCCATAGGACTCAGCCCTGAAGACACCAAGTTGGAACAGATGGGTAATGCGCTGGTATTTTGCAATATGTTCAGAGAAAGAGCTGCACCCAGAAATTAAAATAAGGCTTTACATGCCAAATAGCAAAGAAGGGTGTTTTTTTTTTCTTTTTTCTTTTTTTTTTTTTTTAAGCATATGTTCTCGTAAGCAAGCAGAAGAATTCCGGCAGCAGCCTGGAGGGGAGAAATGCCGGCTGTCAGGCAATTCCTCTGACATGCAAGAGCCAGTGATTTACCACGTGAGCAGCACTGAGTGAACTTCCGAAGGCCTGCAGCCCCTGAGATGTTTTGCATATCTCTCGCAGTGCCAAATTGCAAACTCTGGATAAAACATCTGTACCCTGCCCACACAAGACGAATGCTGGAGGTGACCCGGAAAAGGCAAATGAAGACAATTGCTCTTTTTCGCTTCATTACCAGGAGGGCTAAAGGTCACCATCCTCTAATTTTTCCCTTTAAAAGGTCTTGTGTTTGGGGATTTCTTTTTTTTAATTTCTTTTGATTTGTCTATCATAGCAAGTCTTATTTAAGCAATGGATGGTGATCTCTGAGCTTTTAGTTGTTAAGTTGGGGATGTGAGTATTTCACAGAATTCCCTTTTCCCAGTATTTGGTCAGGTATCTGGATTAAACATGAATGCTTTTGTGTGAATTAATAAACACTGGAACAGGTCTTTATTATTTGTTCTTCTGTTCTTGAATCTTTTATGAAATGCTGTGTAGGCAAGTTTATAATCTTTGTTATCCAGACAAGATATGTAATGTAAAATGGAGCAGATGAGTTCAAAGAGAAGAACAATATTTTCATGTGTTTTTATATATAGGTTTTTGTAAGAAAGCAGAATACAAGTTGAAGCTATTCATGCTCCTTCAACCGTTACTTTTTTTAAAAGTTGATGGAAAAATGACTGGAAAAAGAACTGTTTGAGACAAAAATGAAAAATTCGATTTCAAGCACTTCATATTATCTAGATTAGTACAAGCCGTTTCTGCAAAAGGAAATAGTGACAAGTACATCTTTTGAACATATCAGCTAAAGAGTGGGTAAAGGAACAGTAGTAGTTACAATTTGTCAGACTTTCTAAAGGTCTCAGATGAATCTTTGCAGGAGACTTTTTAAAGAATTGAAATAGTCATGCATGAGATGTCAGGTTCTTTCATGAATTTGGAAGTCTCAAAAAAGTTGGAAACCAAGAATAAACTTCTTTTTCCAGTACAATAAAAAGTTAAGCACTAGGTAGCCTACAGGACTACATTAGAGTCACGTTATTTGTTAGGTGTATTGGAAATTTGAAAGAGGAAGTTGGTAGTGATCGGTGACGTAGCAAATCTGGAAGGTTATGCAAGTATTTACATAAGTTGTGCTACTACCTAGCACCAAAGAGCTTTATAGGGGTGTAATAAAACCAAGTGAGTGGTCATTATGATGGCCAAAGAGTTTCTGTGCTTTAGCAAATGCAAAGTTAATGTACTCAGGAAGAAATAATTTGAACTGTGTGCTGTGAGGTTCTTACACATTCAGGAATGAGATTTTTATGACCTTAGACTCTAGAGATGATTGTAAGAATGACTACAGAGTCTCTGCCTTTGCAGATATTTGCGATCACATATAAGAAATATTTCTCAAAGATTACTTGATCCTAATTCAAAGCTCTGGGAGGGACTAATTGATCCACCTAGGTCCCTTATTAACAAAATACGATTAGGTAGGTCAATGTAAATATTTGCTATATAAATAGCAGCATTCAGAAGAGTAATGCAGTATGTTAAGAGTACTATATGTATTTGAATACACACATACATATATATATACTTACCTGGAAAGGCGCACAGGCACACACCTCAGCACACTACTCCTTTGTTGTAACCAAGTCCTTGCAGCTCACATGCAAAGGAACTTTGTCCAGACCTACTGTTTCTGGGAAACGTAACCAGCAAGTCTCCTAACCTACCCAAAATGAGGCAGCACTTTAACTCAAGCTCATTTCTCGCCAAAGTGTGCTCTGCAATGTCTGTCCTCACTCACAGTAAACTCTCTGGATTACATCAACCTCAACACGGTTGTCCTCTGCTGAAATGTCTCTGCAAGAGCATCAGCAGAACATGGGGCAAAGAAACGACTGGTTCATTTTAGTTCATCTTTACTGTTGGGGGGTTTTCACAGGAGGAAAATTCCCAAATAACTAATGACTTGCGTGAGAGTAACAACGTTATTTGTAACATTATAAACAACACAAAATTGATGAAGTTGTCTCTCAGGGTCTTACCTGGACCATTTTTCATGCTACAAATAAGGGTCAAATTGTTAAGTCTGTATTTATATCCATAATTTTCCATGTTTTATATGTGATACACACATTTGTGTGCACATATTTGTAGGGATTTCTGTTCTAGCTAGATTAGAAATGCCAATGCAACGAGATACACAGCTCTTGCATTACTTCAGAAAGCAAAACAAGCAAACCCTAATATATGCACATAAATAGTTAAACACTGTTCCAAGATTATCAATATTTTCAGGTTTTATTAAGAATTAAGCCTGCTCATCAGTCAAAGTTGGTGGTATAGGTCAGCGTTTCTACTTCTGTTAACTCTGATGTAGCTCTGCCAACATAACTTAAGTTGCACCAGTGTGTACCAGCTGAGTAGCTGGCTTTTAGAAATGTATATTTTTTCCTACCTTGACCTCAAACTGTTAAGAAAAGGACTAATCCTAGAAATAGTTGTTCCTGGAGTGTGTATTTTTCTATATTCCACTTGCTTTGTCCATCAGTTACATGCATTTTTTTCTTTGTAAGGAGAAAGCTTCAGGCTTTTATGGAAACCTCATTACTAAGTTAAGTGTGTGAAACCTCGTTCCTAAAGCAGCACTGAATTTATAAAAACATAGATGAACTCCATCAACTAAAGGAGAAAAAAAGACTAAGAAAACATAAAGGACATTGAGCAACACTTCCATAACTTTCCTTAAATGCATGAAATGCTCCAAATTATTTTGAATGCTGGTAGGAAAATATCAAAAGTATTTTGTTGCTGTCTGTGTGTTTTAGCATTTTGATGGATGCCTCTGCTATGACGTCTGGTGTATACTGTGGATTATTATTGCAGGTTGTGCTGGAAGTGGACTGGAGTGGCAGCATTAGACAGCACTGAGGTGCAGCACTGGCTCATAGCCACTTGCAGCATGCAAAATTAGGAGAAGGAGAGAGGCTGATTCTTCACTAGGTTGAGGATCCCATTCCCTGGTCTCTTCATGAGGGTAAGTCATGAGGTGTTCGCTGGTTTTGACTCGTGGAACAAAGACTGAAACCCTGCTGAAGAAAATTCCTGTGATTCTTGCTGTGTTGTACTGACATCATGCCCTACTTTCTATTTTCTTCCCAGTGTTTTTATTTCTTAACTTCTTATAGCTACAACCAGTTCAATAATACTGGAGCATGCTCAGAGCAGCTTTCAAAGGCTACAGGTGAGTGAGTGCAGAAAAATCTCCCACAGAAATCACGGGGTTAGGAAGGGTGAGGACTACGGCATGGATTTATAGCTTTGAAAAGAACAGAATAATCTGATTTTCATGGTGTATAGCCCTACCCTTAAATTCAGTGCCCAAGGGTGTTTTCTGGCCATTAGAACATTATTGTTGTTACTGTTAAATTGTTAGAATGGCCCCTGGCATGATTTGGCCCAAAACTGCCAACTCCCAAACAGGTCTTACACACAATTGGGATGTTAGCACAGGCCAGGGGTTATTCCCAACAGATAGTTTGCATGTAGCCACCATATACTGGTACAGAAGGGAATTTAACGATATGGACACAGACTCCCCAGTACCAGAAGGGCTTGGTGTTCAAGAACGGTCCTAGACGTAGCTGTGGATTGCAGAGACTTACATCCAACCTACGTGATCACCCAATATCTTTGCAGTACTGATTGTTTCACATAGAATTTAATTAACTTCAAGTGAGTGTCACCCAGCTGCTTGTCTACCCAGACAAACTCTAAGCCTCCAGAAACTCACCCAGTATCCTTTATAGTCTCTTTCTCATCATTGTGCCTTCATAACCTCCATCAGTTTCTTTCAGAACTTCCTTCTGAAGCAGTGGGCAGGCACTGAGAGCAGAAAAGAGTTGCTGAGTAGATCTTAGACAAAGCACCACAGGGCTGTTTGCTCTTGATTTTCATATGGGAACTTGTGTCCTGGCTCAGAGGCAGCTCAGGTCTTCACTTCCATGCTCTTAATTTCAGTTTTTGCCTTCTAGGGATTTGAAATGAGAACTCCTTGATGGCTACTCACTCAGACATCTGCTTTTTTTTTTTTTTAAGCTGAACTGAACTACCCTTTTTTTTTTAATTTTCTCAGGAGTTTAGCAGAGGATATACAAGCTGGGAATGTGATTTTTCTTTTTCCAGAAGTTTTGTTTTTAAAGCAAAAACACACAACTGTACACATCCTCTCTTTTTTTGTGTGTGCATGCTACAAAATGGGAGGATAGCCAGTCCTTAAACCAAAAAATCACCAATCTTCAATATATTGTCATTTTATATTCACTAGAAATGAGTTACTACTCTGTAATAACTTACTCCTCAAAGAGACAACAAAAGAAATAACAAACAACCTACTCGATACCTGCTTATACCTAAAATCCACAGGTCCTCCCTAGAGACAGTAATCTGTCTTGTTATAATTTCTGAACGATAAAATAATCCTAACTCCCTCTTTATAATTTCCTTCCCTTGGGAAAATAAACCATTGTTCCTCATTGCTTCAGATTCCTGTTTTATTTATGGTAATCATCTTGCCCGTTTGAAGGTGCCAGATAATCTTCAGAAGCAAACCTGTAGAACATTTGATTAAACGTCTTTGTTTATTTGGATAAGAAAGTAATTGCACAAGGCACATCAGTCAGACGATGTAAATAAAGGTCCTTTTATTCACTTGAGCAGTATCTTCATGGACCAGCACACTGTTGTCTTGGCTCTTAAGGAAAAAGTGACAAAGCAAGTGCATATAGCATATTTATGAATGTTAAATCTCAGGTTGCTGGTCTGACAGTACAACTCCAGTTCCAAATCACATCTGTTTACTTACTATGCTCCGGCCCTGAACTGCGACAAGACAGTCTGGAAAATAATTTGTGCAAATCCAAATGTTTTAGATTTACTGTGGTCTGCCAGAAAACTGACAGGACAAGTTAAAGATAAAGAATGGTAACTTAACACAGACATCGTTGCTGTCCTTGAAGAGAAGTCTGCCGAAGTATTTCCACTGGAAAACAAAGTCACAATATATAATGCTTCACTTTTCCATAGGGCAAAGGAGTCTACACTACAAATGTTGAAGATCAGAGTCCCACAACATACAGACAAGGTAAGGAAGTTATGGGATAGTGAGTCCAGGTATGATGGAGATAGAGATGCAGCCAGAAGTTCACCCCAAGCTGGGAAAGGAACTGCAAGTCCTAACTCTCCATTGCTACCTCTAGGCATTCCTCCTTCAACTGGGTAACCTGAGGAGAGTTTAGTTATTCACCACATCTCTGATGAGATCAGAGGAGCCATCCAATTCATCTGGGAAAATGAACTGTGAGGAATCCTGGAAAGACCCTTCCAAAGAAGTGCAAAATAACCCCTCCCCATTTGTTTCTTCAAACTGACCTGTTTTGTTGGAAAACGTTGTTTTGCAAATGGCATCATGCTTTACAGGGGAGTATTAGACTTGGCATAAATGTCATTTATATGAATTTTTTGGTCCACTATGAAGTTTCAGGTGTGGATGAGATGAAGGGAGAGGACAGACTTCCATCCCAGATCGTTAGGCAGATGTAAATTTGTGTTAGGGCTTTGAATCCAGGTTTCCTATTTAAGGAGGAGCTTGATTATCCCAAGGATCCTGTTGCTTGGGCTCCTTCGCTTCCATGAATTCTTTCTCTTGAACTCTTTTGCATATAATTTTGAAAGTCTCATTCCAAATCACAAAAGAAAGGCTAAAACTGTAAAAAAGAAAAAAAAAGTCTAAGAGAGACATTTTTTCTTAACACTAATATTAACCAAAGATGGAACCACATTTCCCCCTCTACTGACTGGACCACATAAAAGGTTTTGACTTTGTTTCTGCCTCCCAGCTAGCAGACCTCTTAATGTAAGCAGGAATGCTTTTTATTTACTGCTTCAAAAGATCTTATGCAAAGGCATAAGGGGTCCAAACAAACAACGGAGTATTTCCTACATACAGTGAACATGCTCTATTTCAGGCTTATAGCAGCATCAATGCACACTCCTGGTCATTCCCCTGCTGCTTCTTAGTTATCTTTTAGATTGTTTGCTCCTATTATGCTTTTGGCAGTTTTGCCAGACATCTCTCCTTTTAGTGGTTTCACAGGCTCCATCAGGTTGCTATATTTGTGAACAAGCAACTGTATAGTGAGATGTGCTAATGGAAGGTGGGTTTAGAGAGTGTGGTCACCCTCCCTGTATCAGATGTCACAGAAGAAGCTGGGTGGGCAGGAAGATGCACCAGTCATAAAGACTTCTTATAATTTCTTTTCTCAGGCAGACGGAGAATTACAGTTTTCAAATAAAAATCACATTAATACTGAAATCATCACATACCTATGCATTTTTGATGATCTGTTAATACATATCATATAGTCTAACTATTCCTTATTAGCTAAATTGTTCATTTCACATTCTGTAATGTTTCTCAGCCCACCATTTAATAAATTAGCCACAGGTTATGCTGTCAGTGAAATTCTTGTTTCCAAAAGACTTTCAGAGATGATTTAAAAAATGCACTCAAGTCCTGGCAGGAATTCATAGATTTTGAATAGCATCACACAGACTTGATAGGAGAGTCTGACCAAGTGAGCTTTCGGGTGAACAGATGTGAAACTCAGTCAAGTAAGACAAAGGCAGTTGTATGAGTCCCAACTGTATGAGGCCCAGACTCCAAATGATGTCTCCATTCCTGGACCATGGTACTATGTTGTGGCTTCTGCTCTGCCATGTTAGACCTATTTTTTAGTTCTGCTTACTAAGCAGAACTTGAGTTCTGTTCCGAGCTTCCAGGAACAAGTCTCTAGGTGAGCTGTTTCTTCAGATTAGAATAAAGAAGTGCATCTTATTATTTCCAACTTTCAATGAACTGCATGTAGTATCTTCAACTGTTGGAGTCATCTTTGAATTCTGGCAAGCAAGACCCTGAGGAAGACAGGAGCCTTAAGAAGTTATTCTATTCTCACCTGTGTTTCAATAAAGGAAAAAATTGCATTTCCTCTCTCTCCACATAGTTCTTCTTATAGTCTGTCCTTGTCTTGTCATATTTAAGTGTTTCAAAATCACTTCTCACTTAAAGTAATCTAACTTCATCTTCTGTAAGCATCTACTTCTCTCCTTTGTTTGGAAAGGGCTGATAGAAACACAAAAGATGAGCTTAGACCAGATGCTCATCTTTTAGATGGCTAAAAATGAGGTGAAATCAATCTTTCTTTTATTGTCTAAACTTAAGTTTCTGTCCCTTTCCTCCTCCTTACAGAGTTCGCCTCCTGAGCCATTAAAAGACAATTCAATTAGTGATATTCATTGTCAGTGCTTAGTCTAGTATTACAGTGGGATGAATTTTGTACCAGAGTTGAAGGAGAAATAGCTTTATGTAAAGGTTCTACATTTTGTTGATTTTACTTAGCAGCTGATGGGGCTGTGCTTAGTGGTGATGGTGCATAATCAAAATCGTCCCTAAGATGGTGGAGCTTATGTATACTTCTCTGCATCCCTTTAAGTTGGCCAGCAGTGTGGAGGTGACCTTCCCCTGTTCTTTTGTATTACAAGGTAACTTGGTAAGGGACAGGACTTCTTGCCATATTGTCCTGATTAAGTCATTCCTCAGGCTGTAATTGACTGTGGACAATGATGGGAAAAGGGAGAATAAATAATCCCATCATCCAACGATCTAACATTTGGGAATCTTCCACCAGGGAGGACTTTTAAACATCCCTGCCCATCAGGCACGTTAAATGTTCTGTGATGCCTTCTCACCTCAGCTCCTATCCTTTGTAGTGACGGGGCCTGGGAAGTACAGGGGATGGACTTTTAGGCAAAAAGTTCCCAGGCTCTGTTATTCCACAAAGATCTCTTGCCAGGCTCCTGAGAAATAGTGCTAGAGAGAGGCAGAACAGAGAGCACTGTACTAACCAAGAAGTTTCTCTGTTTCAGGCTTCATATATACCTGTGGAGCCATGATCAGCTCTAAATTTTCTCAAGTCTCCCCTTATTGGTTATTGCTACTTGGAAAAATGGCAAGTGTGCCTGTTCCTGATTAGGCGAGGAATGCATGCCTGTAATCATCAGAGATCTGTCACAAATGTCCACGGAAAGTACATTGCACATATTCTTAGCAAATGTGAGCACTCCAAGTCAGCTTTCTAGATACGTTCCAGCTATTAAGATGAAGTGCACGATCACTGACCAGACGTGGAAGTACAAAGGCAGGAGACAATGTGAAGTTAAGGGATTACTAATTCTGAAAACAGTTGCAGGAGTTCTCCCCATTATTTGCCGGCATCGAGGCAATATGTGGGCTGGGTAGGGTTTGATCTAATGCATGTTTATGCCAGTAGCTATCTTTCCAGAGCCTTGAATTAGAATCATAGAATCATTTAGGTTGGAAAAGACCTTTAAGATCATCAAGTCCAACCGTAAAACTAACACTGCCAAGTCCACCACTAAACCATGTCCCTAACCACAACATCTACCCAACTTTTAAATACCTCCAGGGATGACGACACAACCACTTCCCTGGGCAGCCTGTTCCAATGTTTGACAACACTTGCAGTGAATTAGATTGTTTCTGAGCAGAATATAAGATAGAAAAACCTGTGCCGAGTAACGTGCACCCTTAGAGTGCTATTCTCCAAAGTGGTAGTATTCCAAGTAAAGCCTGCACTCAGAAATTGCTCCCTTGGACCATCAACAGGGCATGAATGGACAACAGATTGGTAGCAGATGTAAAAACCTGTGTGAAGCCAGTATCAGTTTGAAGTTTCATTGGTTCATGTCCTGGGAATTGCATTAGTAGGCATTTTAGGATGATGGAATATGCATTTTTCAGTGGCAGAGCTGTTTTCTTCAGAGCAATTTGCCTGTCTGTGTCTCTTCCAGCCCAGCTAGCAGTGCAAACAGAGTGAGACAGGTTTGCTGAATGAATGTGTTCCTCATCGGTTTCACAATTTTCAAGTGGATGCAGTAAATACTGTTTAATTGCATATTGTGTTTCAATTATTGTTGTAAAGCCATTTAGAGCAAATATAGTATCGCTGTGCTGAAAGCCTCCAATCTGTGTTTGCCCAATGGCAGTGGCAGCCAACTGTATTTCATTAACTACTAACACTCAGCACGTTTGCTCACTGTTTTGACTGTGCTGTTTGCTCCTGCCTTGATCACTTGGTTGCTGTGATCTTTGGGATCAAACTGGAAACTAGATCCAAATTTCACAGCTTTGCCCTTTGTTACTGACAATAGCACAGCAAATATCATCATTAGGGTATCAGCTGCGGAAAAGCAAATACCTTTGGGTTGAATCCCTTTTAGGTGTGCAGGGAAACAAACGTAGGGAACAGACACTTCACTCACTAAGTAGCTCCCACCGCATTTCATGGGGATGCTGAGCCAGAGATGTAAATCCAAACCAGTGCATGATATAACTGCATTGTCACCCACAAACAGGAAGGACTTTTGCACTGAGCTGTGCAGACGGGGGAAGGCAGGAAGAAAAATGGACGGTCGGCTCTTCCATGTGCCCCATTTCATCCTGTATGTCACAATTCTTACCAGTCCCAAATACTGGAATTACTGACCAGCTGGTATACTGACCAGCTTACTGGCCGTGAATTGGATGGAGCAGGCAGAAAAGAGTCAAGACTGTATTACCTTCTCCTCTACTTTGGAGCACTTAGGGCACAATAAAATCAGTAGTTCTGCTCTAATGCTTAATCTCATACATTGGCTGGTAGCCCAAAAAGGGTTTCTTTAAGTGCCATAGTAATTTCCATGCACAGCATGGATGTCCCCTCTGCCTCTGTGTCACTTCTCACCCAAGGTGACACTATGCAGTGAGTCCACTGCATGGGCAGTTGGGAGACATGCCTAGAAAGGCAGTGAAGTGGAGTCAGAATGGCTCTCAACAACACGTAACTTCTCACAGCCTTTCTTAAGTTCTGTCTAAGGCATGGCTTTACATCTAAAAAATGTGTATACGAGTGGCTCAATTATATATAAACCAGATGGCTTATATTTTTATAGTCTAAAATTATACCACTCCCCAAAAGAGTCTGAGAAATGGAAAGAAATAGATTATGAGGAGCTGTACTAGTAATTCATTTGTCACTAAAAATAAAATAGAAATTAGACACAAGGATTGCTATTACATTTGAAATGAAGTAGCAAATTTTTGCCAAAGCTTTCACTGAGGTTTTGCTTATTTTCTTGTCATTCCTATAACTCGATTGAGTTTCCAGAGCATCACTGATGTAATTTTTTATTGAAGATGTGCCAACTAGCTCTACAGTCATTGGGACAGTGGGGAATTCTGAGCATTCACCAGCAGCCTGGAGTCTAAACACTCTTGTTTTCTGTGTGTGTTCGCCTGATAAATTCAAAGCAGACACAGTCTGTCTGATTTTCCCAAACAGGCCTCTGTATATGAGAACCAGAAAGCAAAACGAACCCCAAGCAGGGAGCAGACCTTGTCTGGAGAACTTTCATATGCCTCCAGATTAGAGGCTTGTTTATCTGGGTTTTTTATTTTTTTGGTTGAAACAGCTGTCTGATGTGGAACTTGCCCCTCCTACAGCAGAGATCATGCCATGATACGGAATAAAACCAAACAAAAGCAAATAATAAAGGAGAGAAAGAAAATTCTTTGGAAACCAGGGTAAGGAATAAAGGCGAGTTAAGTTCAAAGCTATGTAAAGTGATTTGCATGGGCTACAATTTTGTTAAACATGTTTGCTGGTTCCACAGAGAGTTCAGCTCCACTGACTGATAGCTCTGTGTGATAGCATGGCTAGCTTTCAACATTGCATTTAAGGTATTTATTTATTCAGACAAGCCAGACCCTTCTGTTTTCACCCAGTTTTTATTCTACCTTCATTCAGAGAATGCTCCTGCTGGTGGTGTCTTTTAGCCTGATCTCTTTTAACAACATTACACTAGATTAAGAATCCAACCAAATTCAGAATTTAGACATTGGGAATTCATGTTTGCAAAAATCCAGCCATGAAAACAAAGAAAAATAAAATCTGTCCCCAACAACACTTCCAAAAGTGAGAAATGAGGAAAACTAAGAGGCCAAAGACTGACCACGAGATACCAATAGACAGTGTGGCAGATCACCTTCAAAAAGTCTTTCTGTGCTTGACCTTCTCCCAGAACACAGGACACCAGACCCCGCACCATGAATGTCCTCACCCAGATCAGCTTAGCTGGAACCTCGTCTCTGAGGGGAGCATAAGAAAAAGTGAACTGGGATGAGAACAATTAGCTTGGGCCTCTCCAGAGCACAGGCAGGGAAGCTGAAGGTCGATAAAAATGGTGAGCTCCTCTTCTCTGTGCCTGCAGTAGAGCAAAAATGTTTCCATCTGAATGTTTCTAAGGGATTTGAAAAATCTCATTTCAAATCGTGTAGGTGACAGGACTTTTCCCAGTTCCTTGAAAATAGGTATAATTTAATTCTGTGAAGCACCTTGAGGCTTCTGAGGGGTATGTGTAGGTATTAATAATGATAATAATGCTAGACTTATGTAAATTTTAACCTTTAAAGCAGTACCTTTTCAAAGCCTTTTTTCTTCTTCTGCAAAGTGACCTCTTTGGAAATTTTCATGAAATAAGCATATGTCACAGCTAAAATAATTTGTTTTAGAGTTTTGGATTAATCTGGAATTCCTGAAGGGAGAATTATGGGCCAAATTCAGTAGTCCATGTGCAGACAAAATTCCTATAGACTCAAAGGACCTTGGGGTAAAGAGACAAACAGCGATAGTTAAAGTTCACTTTAGCATCAGAGTTCACTCAGACAGTGCCTATGACCACTTCTGGTTTCTTTTTGTGAATATTTGCTACAATGAGGTTTCATTCACAGAAATATTCATGGAAAGAAAGCATGAAAGATATTTGCAGGTGTGTGTGTGGAGGTGTGTGTGTGCCTAGAATATTTACACCAGAAGTTTTTGCATGGCCACCTTGAAGGTGTAGGGTAGATAAGAAGAAATCCCCCTAGGGAGCGCATGCAATGTCACGGTACTTACGTGCTCGAGCCGCTAGCTTCTGGAGGTTTTGTCTACACAATGGGAGCTGGGAAAACTTTCCAGATCCTGGATGAAAAAGTGTTTTTTAAGACTCCATGTTGGGATGAGACATAGGTACTTGCAAACTTGTCATCCCTCCTACAAAGCTTGATTCCCATGTGAGGGGAATCAGGCAGGCTGGAAGTGGCACACAGCACATCTGTTAGCTCCTAACCCGGGAAGCAGAGCCCATCGCGGGCTCCTGTTACTACATATCACATACAACCCAGATAACCCAGGCTCTGTCTTCCCCAAGTAAATGTTCCGAGCGCTAGCAGCACAGAGCAATTCCCAGGGAGTCTCTAAAGTAAAAAATGTTACTTCAAACTTTTCATTAGAAGTGCACATGCATAAAAATTAAAAGGATTATTAAAAAAAAACCCCAAACCCCAAAACCAACAAAACAAAACAAAAAACCACTATGCTAAAATAATGAATTCGTTGTTTTTCCAACTGCAATACACAATGAGACTTGAACCGCCTCTGCTGTGAGGAAGATGGATGCAAAGTCTCTGAGTTTTCCCTCTCAGGATCTCCTTGTGGATTTGCCTTCGTTTCACCCACAGAGGACCTTTTTTTCCCCCACGGTCTCTATGGAAAAGCCTGTGATGGCTAAGCATAATCCTGGCAGATTTCCCAGGAATCGTCAGGAGTGAACGCCAAGCGGAACAGCTGGGCTTTTACCTGTGCTCCGAGCGCAGGAGCCCCGAGCCCCGCACCCGCGCACGGCTCCGCTCCCAGCCAGCCCAGCACCACAGAGGGGGTGGCTCTTCTCTCTGCCTGGGTGAGAGCACCGGGGCGTGCATAAAGCGGGCAACGCTGTAGAAGAAATGCTTCCTCCCACTGATAGAATCGTTTCAATGTCCAACAGTGCCAATAAATATCATCCGAAAGAAAGAATCTAATTCAATGAAGTTTACAATGCTTTTTCACAATTTTTCGGCAGCTGGACTGTAGTCTATATATACATCCCAAATAAATTGTATTGCCTTATTCCTTACATATTTCGTTGTTACATTTCCTAAAATTTTGTCTGTCTCTTGTGACAACCACCATTTTATTCCGAGTCTCAGCAGCTGAAAGATGATTTCAGAGACTAATTCACAGAGTAAACCAAACAACTGTAATGAATTGACAATGAGCAATATGTGTATACATATACAACCAATATGTTTGCACAAACACACTGGTTACTGTTTTTTTCTGTCAGACTTTCCTATCCACTCTCAACAGCACAGCACAATCCTTCATCGAACATGCAATTTTTGGAAAGCGTGCACTAAAAGAAACAGATTGTATATGTAATTAAAGTAATCAGACTAATTCATTAAGAACACTTTTTTTTTTTCTCTCCTTGAATTTTGATTTTTTACTGGTAATGAAGCAAATCTCTCAAAAGAATTCACCAGAAAAACAGACAATTTATGTAAAAGAGTTAACTCTCATGGACTTTTAATTATGTTTTGTTGTATTATTGTTTTTAATGTTGATGCCTTGGAAGCCACAGCCCTGTTCTTTGTGTGCAGCCCAATACAGCTGATACTGGATTTGCCCCCACTCTTGGTCTCATTCTTCTCCATACGTAACTATCACAGTCACTGATATTTAGTTCAATGTCTTTTCTGATGCTAGACTCCAGATTTTCTCAGCAACTATGAAGTTGCAACCCATGAACCCCAACAGGCTCCTGTTACACACGCTATAGCCTCTGTATGGTGACTTCTTATAGCAGTTCCTTCTATTCTTCCCACTCTGTTACAGTCCTGGCTTACCTCAGATATTCCTTCACTGGTTTCATTTCTCTTTCAGACACCTTGATGTTGTCTAAATCATGGGTTATGATTTCATCTCCAGAATTTCAGTCAAACAGTTCACCTCCTACCTGTGTCTTTAAACAAACACCCACCTTACTTGCGTTTAGGCTTCTTCCACCTTTAATACTTAGTGAAATAGATGCATTTTGGACCCTCTCATCCAGGTTGTTTCCTGCATTGGTGTGATTATGCCATTTTTGGGTAGGAAGCACACTTTATATTGAATAATTCAGGTTGTGTTGGGTATCTCTGTGTGCATTTGAGATGATCCTGACTTGGGACTTCATCTGTCTTTTCTGGGATGTAGTGGAGATTCAAAGTGGAGATGAAGAAGGAAGGCAGGCCAGGGATGTAGTCCATCACAGCAGGTGGGGTTACAAAGCCTGGTCCTGTCTCCTGTTAGTTGTCTAACAATTTGGTAACCATCTCACCTAATCACCTGTCTCTGATGCTGTATTCTCTTCTCCTTTGTCTTCTTCAAGAACTTCTTCATGTTCACTTCTTTCTCCCTTTCTCACATCACCTTTCCTTCTCTGTTTTCTTTTTTCTTTGGACATTTTGATCATTGGCTTAACATCTCTTAATTCAAAAGTCACCCTAAGTTTGGACCAAATCCTCACCCTGTGTAAGTCAGAGCAACTCTGCTGGAGTCAGTAACACTGTTGTTCTTGTCAGCAAAGGACCTGTATTTTTATATTTTATTTCCCCTGAAGGATATGTCTGTCTCTCAGATTACTCACAGTTACTAACCTTTAACTCAGGACAAATATGTCTAAGATCCTGACAAAATGGAATACCCTAATCTATTCACTGTCTTTAAAATGCTTGGAGAATACCACAACCTGAAAATTTTGTTTTCCTTATTTATTTGCCATTTCATGCATCTTGCTTTGGGCTACTATCAGCTCTACTGGTGAAGGACAAACTTTTAGCTACTCAGTTACTACATTTATGGAATGCCTTTAGCCTGAATGCTTAACAGTGATTTCAGCCTTTTCAGATCCTCTAAAAATATCCTTTCTCTTTCAACTCCCTGTACCATTCTTTGCCTATATCGGTGCAGTTGTCATAGTCATTGCATCATCCCTGCATGCTTCAGTTCCTAAAAACCCATAGGAAGCAAAATAAATAAAACCGGTGGAATAAAAATACTGCACAATGACATCTGCCAGATGCTACAAAGACGTGTTGGGGAAAATTGACTGTATAAGTCAAAATGAAAAAAATACGATGCTAATATTGTTGCATGAAGTCTTTTCTAAAAAAGGTCAGATTTTATTTTAGCTTTAACCATTGTTAATGCAAAAAACTTTTAAAGGAACTGATAATGGTTTCCTGCAACACTTCATAAAATTCATACAAAATTAATAGCTTGTTACCTTATAATTCTGTGTGTCCCATGTGTACCCCTTAGTTTAGCTAGAAGTTCTAGCTTTGGAAGTAGCAAGTGATAATACCAATGCACATATATTTCAAGCAAACAAGATAATTGTGATATATATTTTATCCTGATATTTAGAAAAAAAGTTCTGCTCTCACTCTAATAGAGGAGCTTTCATATATATTTTTTAATATATATATTTATATATATGTATAAAGATAGCTTCTGATAGAAGAAATGTAGTGAATTACCTCATTTTAAAGCTATTTGTAACACAGACTTGTTATTAAAGTGGTTTTATTTTGTTCTTTTTGTTTCTTGTATAACCGTTACTCCTTGTCTGGGGCTCTTAGTATAAATTAGGACTGCTGTACAATTAATTAATTAATTATTATTAATAATAATATAACAATAATAATAATAATTTTCTTTAGTGCCAAATGAGGCTTTTGTTGGTTTACAAACCATGGGAAACCTCTAATCAAAAACCCTAACAAACAAAGCCCATTATGTCATTTAAAGACATGCTGCCTTGCTTCTGCAAATAAAACACTGGTATGTTTGGAGGTTTTTTTTCAAAGCCATTAAGCTGTCATATATGTTTTCTGCCTTTCTGTGTTGTTTGTCAAGCTTTTGTGTATCTATATCTTGGGGACCAGCGACAATGAGAACGGAAACGCAGGAAAAAGGCCTGGCAGTTTAATGAGGCCTGGATAACGTATGCCCTGCCAAGGAGATCTACATTTTCATCTGAGTCTGTCCTTCCCCCGCCTGCCCCCGAGGCCAGGGAGATGATGTGAGCATGCTTCAGCTGTGAACACATCGTCAAGGAAAGAATAGGCCCAAAAGGTGGCATAAGTGGGGCAAGAAATGAATATACCTATATTACCCCCTGTAAGGTGGGGTTGAAGAGCTCTGTAAGGTGGAAAGGGCCAAACATTGCCAATTTTTGTCTGCCCCGTCTCTGAAGAGTAGTGCTGGGTTTGAACTTTTCACTACACACCAGAGATTTATTCTGGAGGGAACGAGTTAGTTTACTCAAGAATGAACTAATGTATGTTTAGTGTAGGTGGTGAGGATGCCAAGACCTAAAACTGAACCAGTCAGACAAAATACTTGACAGAAATAGACAAACCCTGTGATGTTTTCCATCTGCGTTGGTGCTTTAGTCTGGCTTTAGAGATACTCCTCCAATACAAAAGATCTGCTTCAAACCTGACAGTAGTAACCTTTCAGTTAAATCCAGTGATCACCATGTTTGGACCCAGGCATGGGGCTGTAGCTGTAGCTTAACTTCCAGATTAAGAAACACAAGTGCCCGTCCAGGTGCTTATGTGATTCATTCACTCAATACACAAGGAATGCTTAAAAATGGTTTACAGAATATTTCAGTCCCTAGGTCTGAAGTTGCAGACATAAAATGGATGGGTGGATAGATAAGATACTCATTGAAATGCATTAAGATTACACAAATAGTACAGTGGTCATTTTTTTCTTGAGTATTTTGTACCACATAAAATTCTTGCACGTGATCACTGTTATAGCTCTAGTAACGTGGTTTCTTTTGCCACCTGAAGCCTTTTGTTAAAATGCTGCAGAGTGGTGCATCACACAGCAACATCTGCTTATTCTGCATGTTAAATAAATGGTCTTTCAGCTCCAGGGTGTTTGATGCCTGTAATTATATTCGATAACAGTGAATAATCTCTTCTATTATTAATAGGCTTTCCATGGGTGAGGCTTCACAGGCTCTTCAGTTGAGTTTCCTGACCTTCTAGTTTGCACACAAGTGAATCCTGTGTCATAGTGACTGTTAGGAGAGGGGTTTGGTGTCCTTTTTCTGGTTTAAACAGCATGAAAGAGCCATTGCTCCTCGAAACGCTATGCTGTTTAGCAACAACTTTATCTGCCTTTGTGAGAGCCTAGCCACTTGCTAGTCTTTTTTTTTTTTTCTTTTTTTTTTTTCCCCAAAGGGTTGAGAAGGTCCCATTTGCAAAAGGAAGGGAGATCCACTAAGAAGGGTTTGTACTGATAGGGCTTGGTTTATGTGTCACCAAAGGCAGCTGTAGCAGCGGTACTAACTCCCACCTCCAGACCCTGTGTACCCATTGAGCAAGGTCGTCAGCTCCTTGGGTAATGTCTCTTCCTGTTTTGAAGAACCTCATGTACCGCCAAGGTATTGGTACCACAGTTAGAAAACGTCCATCTAACCAAGATTTTCCAAAATGGCTGATAAGAATGAAATCCTTAAGTTTCGGAAATTCAGTGAGATACTTCAGATTTTCAGGCTGGCTCAAGTACTTACCCCTCCACACCAGTACAGTGCATATGGCACCCAACATCACCAGTGCTATACAAATTTTTCCTACTGTGTACCTGTGTCCACTTACGAGCTAATACAGGCACATTTTTTTGGAAGTAGCTAAATGAATTAGCAGTTTATGTCTCACTGACAGTCAGTAGACTGGCAAAACCAAAACTCCTTTTTGAGATGCAAGTTCCTAAACTTCAAAGATGCTCTTGAATCTCTGAATGTGGTCAATGCAAAAAACAGGTAACAGTTGTAAACCTTTTTTGCACTGCCATGCAGCTTCCATAATATATAGTCGCAATATAATAATGCAAATATTTACCAGCTCAGGAGTTCAGACTTTAATCCAGTTTAAATCACAGCGGAGGTGCTGAGCACTTGGTTCTTCCATGCTTGGAACTTACTGTCTCTGTGCCTCATGGGAGGCCTGTAAAATAACTGCTGCACTTGTGAAAAAGAGCACAAATACTATTACTGTGACTTGCTGAATTACAAGCTCAAAGTTCTCTGCACTTTACCAATAATGAGACTGTAGCTGTGGGTTAGACAAATGGGACAAGAACTACTTTGACCGTTTTACGATCAGTGGAACTAGACATCCAGCTATTTCAAAGGTACCTGGAGATTTTCCATACCTCAGGTTTTATTTGCTCAGTTTGAGATACTTCACGTTGAAAAGTGCCAAGAAGTGAGAAGTGCAGCTGAACGAGAGCTGATCGTGCTGACCAGCTAAGGCAGTCAGACTCAGCCCCAGGGTCCCACACCGTATCAGACCAACACCACAAGGCACAGCTTGGTAACTCTGAAATCACGCATTACGTCACTTGCCCTAGATGGCTGCCCAACAGGCAGACCTGGTAGTCTATGGGATTCCCTACAACCATTGGCTCTTGGATACCACTACAAAGCATTGTTTTTTCCATATAAATCCCATCAGCCCACTGCGCACAGATGCCCAGAGCCGTCTTGGTGCAGCTGCAGCATCTCCGCATGTGAGCTATGCAGGTGGTGTAGTCTTAGCTATTTGTTTCCCAAATGCCATGGCTACTCCCTTCCAAGAACTGTAGCACAGCTCTTAAATCTTTGCCATAATGAAGTGCTAAACACTACCGTCAAACCTCATGAATATTCACATCAGAATAATTCAGCTAAAGTCCCAAGGGACCAAGGAGCCAATTGAAAGCACATACATACAGTTGTCTGTTTAGATGATGGATCTGAACGATACTTCACCATCCAAGTGACTCAACATGACATGTAAATAATTGCTTGTGATTGCAACATGCACCAAAGGTTTAGTTATTGATTCTTTAGCTTGCCTGCCGTCATTGGTTAAATATTATAGGAAGCTGTCAAAACAGATTTCACAGAGTGTGTCTCACAGAGTGTCTGTGCATATGGGGGTGTAAAAGAGCCCATTTTTTGGCTTCTTTCAATAAGGCCGGCTAAAATTGGATTTTTGCAAAATAAGTGCAATTTGGGTTGCTGTTGAATGTGTGAAATGACTAAAAAACAATTTGTTACAACTTTAATTAGAGTTGCATGACTATTCTCATATATCAATACTGACTGTTTTTATTTAATTAGTCAGTAAATCCTAGTCTGCCATAGCTACTGGATTAGAGTATGATCTGCTCCTTAATGAAGTAGAGACTGACATCATCAAAGAACACTTCTGTTTAATTTTTAATTAAAGATTAAAAAGACCCTCCTCCATTGTAGCAACTACATTTATTTTTGTTTTTCAGTACATGGTATAATAGGAATACATAATTTGTGAATATGCAAATAACATTCTGGGAAACATCTACATTTAAAGGCATAGCACATACACATTTCCCTGTGCAATATTCATGCAAATTAATTCAGTGAAAAATTCAGTGCACATTACAACACATATCTTACCTTCAGGCAGAATTATACTGCTGCCATATCTTTTCTTTCTTCCATTGCTTCTAAAAACTTGAGGGTTTTTTCATTTTCTATCTGCTATAGGAAGACGGATTCCATTCAAAAAGTAAGAGCAAGCAACTCAGTCTCTTTGTTGCCTCCTCTTTAGGGACCTGATTTGGCAAAGCTCTCAGAAGAGGCGCCTAAGACAGGTGGGATGAATTTTCCCTTGGGAGTTTCTCTACAGTGCTACTACTTCTCTACAGTACTGTAGAGACTACCTCGGTGCAGTATAAAGAAAGCCTCGGTGACTCAGACTAGCCACACTGACTTCCAGAGGGCGATAGTGAAATGCTACAGATGTCACCACTTAAATGCCTTCATTTCAAAGGGGGTGTGATTTTCTGTCATCTGAATGTCCCAACACAATTGTAAGTAAAACAGAAAGAGAATAGAGTAGAAAGATAAGGGCATAAGAAATAAAAGGAATCACACCAGAGATAAACTATTCTATTGTAAGCAAAATCTCCCCTAGACACAGTTGTCCTCTGTGGCTATAGCCCTTTCTCGTTACTTAGGTCTGTAGCTCCAAAGCAGTAAAAAGGACATTTACTTTTATCAGCCCCTATGTGTCATGGCCTAAAGTGGACCATAAAAGGGGCTCCTTAAACTAAAGATTCCATGTAAATACATACCTTCCTTGCAAAATAAATGTTGCAATAGCATTGTCATTGGTATCAGGTATCTGTTATAACCAATTATTGTATCTGCCTAAAAATGCAGGTTTGGATTGACCAAGCCAGTTTGTGAATGGTTTAACAAAAGGCAATGTCATGAGACATTTTATTTCATTACCTTTTGCAGAACTGCAACAGCAAATGCCACAGTGGGTTTGGGTCTATCAGAGAAGATATATACCATATACCATATTTATACCATATACCATATTTATATAATATGTAAAAAAGGGTAAGTAGCAACTTCCTTATAATCCCACACCTCTCAGTATCAAATGAGTCACAAGAAAGGGAGAGTCAAACCCACTGGTCCAGATTCAGTTTACATAAATTAAAGTACTCTGTTCGAGATGCCTCCTGGATGGCCAAGGATGAGAAAGAGGCACCGACCATCTGAACTTCTCTCAGGAGGTGTCTATTTCTCCTTTTACAGAACACAGGGGCTTCTAAAATAAACACTCAAGTACTTAACATAAAGAGAGAAGGATCTCGACCTCAGTGGCTGGTTTTTAATTCAGTCACTCCTTAGCTAACTTATTTTCAAAGTCTTAAAACTTTTGGCCCTCCATTAGCACTACCTCAGCACCCCTGGCTTGCTAAATTAAAGCTACTGTTTGAATGATAATCTACTCCTGCCATCACAGAAGGCTCATGTCCATCCATTTTGTGATAAGCAACCAAAAATCCTCTCTTTCATGTGCAGGCCACCCTGGCTTTCCGTGGGATTTATTTGTGCAAGGCACCTCAAACAGGCTGTGTATTTGTTTCGTGATATGTGTTGCTCCAGATCAACGTCTCATTCCCTCTATCCGCTCACTTAGTCAGTGTGTATGTTTGCCAACACCTCAGTGCAGAGAAGTACTTAAACACACCTTACATCTTTTTGTATACTGGAGACTGTGGCACTGGAGAAGGGTTAGACACAGGCAACATTTCAACACGTTGCCGAGTCCATTCTAATGAACTACATTCCCCAAGCATTGGCATGGCTCTTAGAATCATTTTCTAAAGATATTTTGCAATTTTAAAAATAAGGTTATTTAGCAAAGAGGCTTTATAAACTGTAGCTTTTTGCAGAATGCCATTTGGCAGATCTGAGTTAGACATGGAAATTGTTATATTTTGTTCTGATTAGAGTCTGGTTTAACTTTATCAGAATAAAGTATGACGCCATCACAGGCAGAGATTGTACAGCTGTTCCCTATCCAGTACAGTTTGTCCTATTGCTTGTCTCTACTTTTACAAAGTGGGGCAACTCATTGACTCTAAACAGACAAGAGTAATGCAACGGAGATGTTATGGAAGACTTATCATGAGCACGTTACCACTTGGAAGGGATCCTTTTTTCCTTTGCTTATTTTCTTTTGTGCATCTGAGTAGATTTGGATTATTAAAGTGAAATTGTAGTGTTAAAATACATTCTTCTCTTAAATTATGTTACAGGAAATTTTTTTTTTCTTTTCCACCCCTGTGCCATCAGATACACCTGGACTGTTTTTAAGCCTTTCACATACAACAATAATCGAATTATAACTCTATGCTAATTTCCTAGTGAAAACGGACCAGATGTCTACAATATATTAAACAACCCTTGGTTTCTTATTTTGTTTGGAGCTTACACTTCTGTTGCAAATATCTATGGCAAACTGTCCTCCTGGACCAATCCATCATCTTAAAGAGAGGACCAAAGAAAATAGATTAATCAAAAGGCCTGCAGTTATTGTCTCCCCCTGTTAGCTCCAATTCATATATCATTAGAGAAAAAAGCCTGTCAGCACTGTGGGATGTTATCTCTTTGGAAAAAAAAATTTTCTTCAGCATAATAATTCATTTTTTTTTAAATCTGATGACAATACACAGGATTAAAACACTGGCTTTTCTAACATTTTTATATCAAGGAAAGCCAAGTCAAAGAGTACAGTACAGCACTTTCAGAAAGCACAAATATTTTGCCTAAACAAAGCTGCAGCACATGCATGCAGCGCTGGTAGTTTCATAGAGCACTGTTCATTTTAATGCAATGTCAGGACACAGACAGGCAAGATACAGACTATACTATAGGTACCCAAAGGGCTTTGATACAGCTCAACCAAAATGGTAAAATTTAGGAGGAGGAGCATAGAGAATTGCTTCGGAGTGGCCTTGGCATTGAATTTCAATCATTTTTCCATAAATGCAGTTTCACTAGATGCTTGATCTAAGCCCTTTGAAGTCACTGGCAGGAGTAATGGTCTTTGTTTCATGTACCACCTTCATTAACATGAGAGGATGCATGTTTCTAAAATGAATCTGTCTCTTTGTTAGGAGAACTAGGCAGGAAGTGCTGGATTTTCAGCTGTGTGCAACACACAAACCTTCGGCTAGATCCATCTCAGCTAACCTTAGGCACCAAATAAACTGCCCTCCAAGGGTGTCTGTGCAGAGTAACTGCTGCTTCAGTGCCTCCATCCAACTTTTAAAGTTAGCTAGGGTGAAGGTCTGTGAAGCCTTTACTTCCTCCATCCGACCTGTGCTCCTTCTGCTGTCGTCCAGTCAGAAGCCAGAGGTCACTGCTACATCATTCACCCAGGGACATGGGTGTTCGCGATAGATACTGTCCTCAGGCAGTAAATGCACTTTGAAGCAGCTCGCATTGTAGCTGCTGGTGGGAATTTACTTCTGTCCTGGTGCAGCTGGGTGACTTCTCATTTCTCCTGTGCTCTGCTCATGGGTCTGGCTTAGGCTGACTCTCCAGCAGAAAGCAACCTAGAAGCAGCAGCTCTCACAGGCTTCTTGGTCAGGCCTGGGATGTGTCTGTCCATGGTTGAAGGCTGTTTGACAGCTCTTTGCAATTGCCTTTGGTTTAATTTCCACAGCTTTCTTGACAATCCGTTGTTGTCTTTGGCCTGCTCTAGGTTTGCCTTTTGCCTGCAATTAGTGTGTCTGCATGACAAAAAAGACTCCAGGTCTGTTCTTCTCTAAGTAGATACCTCAAGTTTTGTTTCCTTTGTCGACTATTTTTATGATTGTCTATGTGTTTCCAGTTTTCTGATTACTGTCCATGCACAAGCATCCATTAGCTACTTCACCTCCAGAAACTGGGATGATTATATTCCATCTTCATGCCACCCTCTTCACAAGAAGTGAACAGGTCTGCTCAGTGTTTTCCCAGAGCTGTTCGAGATTTCAGGTGGCTTTGATGGTTAAGCACAGGAAACTTTTGGAGAACCTGTTCTATTTCATTTACGTCCTCACTAAGGGGGTTTATTCCTGGCCAGCAGAACACATGCTTTAGCTCATCTCAAGTTTAGCTTTTACTGTGGTGTGTTTCTCTTTTATGACACCTGCTCTTCCTTTTACTGAGATTACTGCTGAGTTGCTTTAAACGTAACTATCTTGCGCCCATGTGCCACCTCATATAGGAGGTTATGACAGTCTTTGCTTTCATTTTGGATGTTACCGGGATATAAACTACCATTATCCTGCTCACCAGCATCTGCCAGATGCCTGGCATTCTCTCTAGGGTGAGGCTCAGTTTACATATAAACACACTTTGTAACCAGGCCCATGCTTTTAAGTTTTACACCAACTGGTCTATGGAGAATGCTGACCTCTTGACTGGATGGCTCATTTAGCTCAGTATGCCAAAAAATGGTTTTGGCATTGCAATTAGAATTTTTTCCCTTAATAAATCTGACCTCAGTCATCAGTAGTGGGAACTAAATTCTTACCAGTTTGCTATTAAACTCCCCACTTTATCTGTTGCTATGCCCACTATTGGGCCGTTGCCTTCCTTTGAACTAGTCTAAGAAGGTCCAACATTGCTTCATGTCTTTTCAGCGTTTTTAATCCCATTTTTAAAGTGGAATTCTGCATTTCACTAATCTAGTGGGGTAGCATAGGGTTAACTCTTGTTTCAGTGTACCTCCAAGCTCCATTGCCTTTTAATTATTGTTGAACTGCTAGAACAAAACCCATAGTTATAATTCTGTCTCCTCTGGTCAGGAGAGGGTAAATGTGTAATGCCAGATGCCAGACTTACATTTCCCTGCTCCTTTTGAGGATGTGCATCATGAGCTCTCAACTGTAACATCACGTATTTGATTGTCATTGGTCTGAAAATAGTTTTACAGAGCACCTGTCCTAAAAGGCATGCTTGTCACTGGTGCTGCACTGACTCCACAGCTCAGATGCAAATTGAACTGGCTGTTGATCCAAGAGCTTAGCTGTCGATGACAAAAACTGGCATCCTTTTCAGCAGTGTATGTAGGTTGCCACATCACATTGTAGCTGCCCTCTTCTTTCACTAGAAACCATCATGAGTATTTCAGCTTCTTTCTTTCTTAGCTGTCATACTAAGATATTACGTGGTCCTGTTTCCCAAGGGTTTTGCACTGCTGGTACAAGCTGGGTGTTTTGCTTTCCCTGTTTATTCTATTTTCCACACCTGTGCCATTGGACTGCTTGCACTCCCATCCAGCCCAGCTTTCCTCCGTAGCTGGCCTTATGACTGCTGCAGGGTTCTCTGCCACCCAAAGTGCCTGACACAGTTTTATTTATTTTCTGGATTCATCAGGCATTTTTCTAGAGTAAGACCAGTTTCTCTCAGCTCTCTCTGCTATATGCAGTCATAATGTGGCCTTTAGCAATCCGTTCTCTAAGCAGGATATCTTTTATATTTCCAAAACTGCATGACATCCCTTCAAGTCCTTTGTAAAAGATATTGAGATGTAGTGTTGAAAAGTGCTGTGAAGGGTGTTTTGAGCTCTCCTGTTGTACTTCATGCTGAGTGAAAGGAGTTTCTCACACAGTCAATGATCACGTTTCAGTTGAGGGGTTGGTAAAATCCAGCCAAGGAGGTTGTAACTTCTTGAACTTGTCTCACTTTGATCATTTGGGATGACCTGTCCTTCCCCTTCAGTTTTTACAGCTGTTGTACTATCTGCTATTATGTCTAGCTACAAAGTCACATTCACTTCTTGTTCTTTTCCTCTCATGAGGTAGGAAAACGAAAGTTTTACTTTTATTTTTTTATTTTAATCTCCCTAGGCAGCCCCCTGTACAGACTGGTTTTTTCTTTCCAGTACTCTACTTTCCAGTACTCTGCCCTTCTAGTCCACTCTCGTGAGACCCCACCTGGAATACTGTGTCCAGCTCTGGGGCCCCCAACATAAGAAGGACATGGACCTCCTGGAGCGGGTCCAGAGGAGGGCCACAAAGATGATCAGAGGGCTGGAGCACCTCTGCTATGAAGACAGGCTGAGAGAGTTGGGGTTGTTCAGCCCGCAGAAGGGAAGACTCAGGGGACACCTTATTGTGGCCTTCCAGTATCTGAAAGGGGCCTACAAGAAAGCTGGAGAGGGACTTTTTACAAGGGCATGTAGTGATGGGACGAGAGGTAATGGCTTCAAACTGGAAGAAGGGAGATTTAGATTAGATCTCAGGAAGAAATTTTTCATTCTGAGGGTGGTGAGGCACTGGAACAGGTTGCTCAGGGAAGTTGCGGAGACCCCATCCCTGGAAGTGTTTAAGGCCAGGTCGGATGAGGCTTTGAACAACGTGGTCTAGTGGGAGGTGTCCTTGGCCATGGCAAGGGGTTTGGAACTAGGTGATCTTTATGGTCCCTTCCAACCTAAACCATTCTATGATCCTATGATTCTAAGGCTTTTGCAGTACCTTTTTGTCTGGAAGCTCTTCATTCCCATTGATCTGGATTCTTTCTTTGTTCTGTTTCTAGTTACTATCTTGTTTATCTGCCAGTCACCAATCTTTCTTTGCTGGACATGCAGCTAATCACCTACCAAATGCAGATGCTGTGTAATAACACGTGGTGGCTCCTTGCTCCTAAAACCAATATGGCTTTTCACTACGTTTCCTGTATTTGCAGCTGCCAGGCTGCTTCCTGGGAGAGTCTTTAAAATATCCCTCCTGCACCTTATATTTGTCTCTGAGAGGCCAATGCAGTTTACTGCAGGCCAGTTGTAGGACTGAAATGGCAGTGTGTTGGAAAACTTTACAGCTTAAGAAGTTTTCTTTGCTCAGTTCACCCTGCAACTCTCCCATTTTAGTAATAAACACAAAGCTATATGACAACTATTCATTATATATCTTAAATGAGCTCATGGGGTTTGTCCAGGACAAAGCGATGAAGTGTCCGTATCACAGAGATATGTTGAAATTGGCTCTGCTGGTTTGTTTGCAGCCTCTATGGAAAAAAAGAAAAAGCAAAGACTGAGCAAAGTTGCAGCCTGCTCCAACCTTCTAGGTTCTGGGGAGCATCTTTGGCTCATTTTTTCATTTGTGGCATGGATGCAAGTCAGGAATCTGGACAGTCTCCCTCAGAGAGAGCAGTGGAGGGTGTGAAGGAATAACTGTGACCCTCTGCCTGCAGCCCTTCTCATCGCGGTCCCTCTCTCTCCAGGGTTCAGCTCTGGCATTTTCTGTCTTTGAAGCAAGAACGTGAACTTCATAGTTCAGATTTTGGTCAATCTGTAGTTGGAAGCATGTGAAATCCTGATGTTTATCTTTTTCTTTTGATACAAAACAATAAATTGGCTCCACTTCATTCATAACTAACCGCAGGTTTAATCAAAAGACTCAAACCTTTTGACAAAACATGGGCTGGGTACTACATCTGTAGGAAAAGCTATGAACAGCTGAATTTTACTTTGCTTTGGGTTTCCTAACAAACATTTCACATTGCTCCAAAGTAGACTTTTCATGAGTTGAAGGGATCACCCTGAATAAAGGTTAAGGGGAAAGAGATTATAGGACAAGTTTTGTTACCTCCTGCCACTTCTATTTCTGTTTGTATGCAAAGGCTGGGGAGAAAGGAGTAAGAACATATGGTTTCTAAAAGGAATCCTTTTAGAAAATAATGTATTAGCTAAATAGTACTGCATCTTGCCAAAATGACATTATTATAACATCATCCCTTACAATTACTAGCACAGCTGAATCAATAATGTGGATAGTATAAAGAAAAACTGGCTACAATGGAACTATAAATTCTGCAGAAATTATTGTGGCAATTTTCTAGTGGTTTGGAATGAGCTTCCTAAACCTCTCAACCATTTCAGCAGATTGTCTACCCCATGTAACAATTCTGTTAAAACTAACGTTTGCTTGTGGTAACAATTTTTAGCTGTAGACACAAGCCCAGGGAATTTGCATCCCATGGAAATATAGCTATGTCAGGAAAAGATCACTTTTGCCTGCAACTTGCATCTATTGGCTTGAAGTATCCTAATAGATTTAATCCTGTTTTTCTATATATCTGGTTCAAATCTGCATTGCATGACAGAGCTTTAGCTTACATGAATTAGCAAAGAACAACTGAAATTAAAAAGAGTAGTGTCACTTAACTCTAGCTGAGGAACTATTCCTTGTTTTGCGTTGTGTTATTTCATTTCCATTTTGTATGCCACAGAGAATAAAATTTGGAAAATATTAAAATTAATTGCTTGAATATATTTTGTCTGTAGTTAGACTGACAATATAGTAATTCTTTCCAGCACTTCTTGCTGTTAATTAGCGTGCCTGTAACTCAAAGAAATAGTATTTTGCTTCTTGGGTAGATAAACCCCAAATATAAAGGATTAAATAATAATCAGTTCCAAAAACGTGAATGTTTTCAGATCTATAAAGAAGATGATTCTGTTTATGAGATTGTATTGGGCTGGTTCATCCAACGGCAGCACACACGGGCTCATAGCTAACTGTGGGCTGAAAACAGGGACGATATTCAGCTAGTGCAGAACTCCACCAAGCTCCCTGTGCTTCAGTGGAGCTGCAAACGCTCAGCACCTGTCTCATCAGGCCAACAGATGGTCTCAATTTAAGGAGACCCATAGGCAAAATAACCTTCACTTACTTCAGGCTCTCATGATGTTCCACATTGCTGTGCTTGCCTTAAATGTTTTGTGGATGAAGAAACCATTATCTATAATATGAAATAGACAATGTATGCTTTGTTAACAGATCAGAGCACACAGATTCACTTCACTTATCATAGGCCTAGTTAAAAACCTGTTGAAACTGATAAAAAGATTCCCAGAGGCTTTAACTTTGCTTGGATCATGATCTATGGACTGATCCAGCTTTAATATTGTTCTAGTTGAAGATGTCCCTGCTCATTGCAAGGAGGCTGGACTAGATGACCTTTAAAGGTCCCTTCCAACCCAAACTGTTCTATGATTCTATAGTATTGGTCCTTTTAGTCTGTAGGCTTTATGAGACCGGGTTTTTTGGTAAAATACCAGCTGATGTCTGGACACCATACCTCCCTCTACTTGTTTGTGATCCCACAGTGTATACGTTGTTCAGGTGATCTAACCTAAAAGCAACAGCAGTTGTATTTTTTTTTAAAGTAGATCAATTTCTTGATCCACATCACACTGCAGGCAGAAGAACACTGTCCAGTAAAAGAGCAGGAATAAAGTAATAGAAATAGAGACAGCTGGGAATATGAATTAACTGGAAACAAAAATGACTATAACATAATCTTTTAATGTGCTTCCCAGTTTCTGAATGGAACAAATTTATTCAGAAGTACAAACTTTATTCAGAGAGGTGATTCTATCTGCTGACATATGGTTATCCCATAATGATATACAAATGTCACGCTTTCCATTTCTTTATTTCATGCCATGAATAATTATCTGCATTATGACATCTGAAATCTGAGTCAGGGCTATCCTATTGTGTGATTGTCTGTAGAGCTTAAAAGACCTAACTGTTTTACTCTGGAATAAAAATCCTACTTATAATTTAGATGAACATAGGCCATCATGAATTGTCAAGGCTGAGTTCTTCCAACTTCTTTCATGCTGTTTAATTGACATGACTTTTGACATTGTGCTAAAATATGCTCATATTTTGGGACTGGAACAAAAAGGACAGTGGATCTAGCGGGTGGAGGAAAAGCCCTCCAGTGGAGCAAGTCTCAGGATTCATTACATTCTATAAACAGTGACATTTCCGGATCAGCAGTGCAGGAATGTTAGGGCATATCGTATATTTGTCTGCTGACATGAGAGTATTACACTCAACAACCAAATTAAAGAATTGTCAGTGCCACAGTTCTCTGTTACCCATGGATATAAGAATACAGTTGTTTCTTCACGCATTTCCCCTAAGCCACCCATCTGAACACAGCAGAAAGGTTCAAACAGACTTTTTTCCCCACTAAAATATAAACACGTAGGTAAATGATAGAGTGCTCCACATTATTTGATATTGATTTATATTGGTAGTAGTGGGGATTCATATTTGAGAAAAGGTATTAAAAAGCTTTTTTACACTCATGGAAATAAACAGTCACTTCACCTCAGGCAGAGCACTTAGGTTGGTGAAATGACACTTTATACAGTGGGCCAGACCACTGCTTGCTTTACAGGACATCCTAGGAGTCCCAGCCAAGATGAGGGTCTGGACGTTTGTGTGATCTACACTGGGTCAGAGACACCAGGGCCCAACTCACAGTGTTCAGAGCTGGTGGGAAGGAGGTGTCTGAGGACACTGTAGGAACTCTACCTGTATAAGTAGGTAGCGTCTGTCATGGTGCCCAATGGCTATTGATAAAAGCATATAGAAAAGGGTTTTAGTTCCACTGATGGAGAGGGTAAAGGACTGGTAGGTGTGAGAAGACCTGCAAAGATGCCTGAACTGAAAGCAAACATGGAACTTAAGACTGGTCAAGGCCAGGGCACCTACACATTCTCTCAGGGAACAAGGAAATACCTTTGACTGATGTTTGGAAAAGAGAGTCCACTGAGGCAGAGACTAAGATGTTTCCGCGGTTTCACTGCATAGGTGATGCTCCTACAGACCTAAAAGTGACAGAAGGAGTCAATATTTAAAATGCTTCAATTTTTGTGATGAAATTTCTGTTTTACTGCATTTTTTTCATATGATTTTATAATTCTTTAGAAGCTGGCAGTAATGAACTTTTTGGCCACTTTTGCACAGACATGAATTAAATTTCTACATGATCTTAAGTATTGCCTGTGTGTTACCATGATGACCACAGGGTCATCTATCTTTTTAAATCACAGTTATGCAAAGGTGGGCGCTATTCTAGTGCTGTGTGAGACTAAAAGTGACACAGTATTTTCCCATGAGAAGGTCTTAATGAGCCTCCTAATGAAAGGCTCTTAGTGAATCTTGAATCTTAGCAGGTCACCTGTAGTCAGATCTATGTAGTAAATATCTATCTTTTGGCTAAATTCTACTTGTAGTTTTCAGTTTAGTTAAAATTATCTTTCAGCTTTGTTCATACTCAGACTGGTCAGGTGTTATGCTGAAGTTAAGTTCTGAGCCATTTTACACTGACATAGAATGGATGTATATATGCCCTTTCCAAAGAGATCATAAAGATAACTGAGATCCGGTGTACACCAGGAAACCTACAGTAATGTTTCCTTCCTACCACGTGTGGACCCAGACATACACTCAGTTCACTTTATGAAGCAATCAAACATTCTGAATCTATTTATAGTAAAAATAAAAAAGGTTGTAGAACCCTAAGGGGCTAATAAACAATAAATACTGGGTTTACCAGGGATTCCAATGTAATTGAGAAAGATATAAATAGGTCTTTTCTTCAGGACTGAGATACAATATCCGTCAAAGTTAATAAGAAATAAAGTCATGTGGACTTCAGTGGGCATGGGATCAGACTATGGATATTTAGACGAGTCCTCAATAGTAGAAAATTTTATAGAGACAATGAACAAGTGAGGCACTGACCGAGTGGTCTCCCTGGAAGCTTGCTGACACCGTTGGGACCCCAACGTTTCCAGTAGAACTATCGTGATTTACAGATTGGATACTATTTCTTCCTTCCTCTAGGTCTGGGTTTGTCATGTGCTTATCAATGAAAGAAGATTTTTCTCATATTTGAAAGGCTAGTAATCTTCTCCCTCAAGATATTCCCAGACCTTTATTCATCCTGATTAGATTATTGGATAAACATCTTTCATAAGGACAGAACGGAGTGTTATGACCAGCTATTGTGATGTTATGAATAATACAGGAGAAACAATATTTATCCTGCAGTTCCTGCATAGAGCTTAAATATTACTCTCGCAATCATTCTTAGGAACGTGTCTCTCCTTAGTCCTTTTCTGGTATGACTTTCAAGGAGAGGTTGAAGCTAAAACACGTCTTCAGTAAGTTATGTCTAGCACATGTAAACACTATAAAGAGGTATCTCTGCTCATGTCACATGTGGGAAGAAGGAATTTCACCCAGGAAAATAATTTCAACAAAATAATTTTATTTATTAAAATATGCCTCCCAAGTCAATCACTTTTTTTTTTTCCTTCGTTGATGGCTGAAATGATTCCATTTGTCTGTACTCACTTGTGCATCAATTTAGTAAAAGGGCATATTGGTTCCTGTCCTGCCTGGCCTTTTATTGAAGTAAAATTAAACAATTTCAGGATTCAATTATTAATACCTTCCATCTATAAACCATGTCTTCATCTATAAACCATATTGACATTCAGTCTAGACATCTCAAGAGGGGATTCACTTCATGAATATCAATAAACAGGTTGTAAGGAGACTGGGAATATTAAATTATTTCAAAGCATTTGACAGTTGACAATGTTAATACAATAATTAAAAGCTCACATCCCTTAAAAAAAAAAGCTGCTCAGCATTTCCACGTAGGAAGCAGCAAAGTCCTTAGAAGGTGTAAATCAACATTGCTGTGCTGTCAGTACTGGATCTGTGTGGCTTTCCACCAACTCCTGCACCACCTTCACAAATAAGGAAATATTCTTTTTGCCCCGAAGGTGGCTTCAGGAACTGGCTGAACCTCAATTTGTGCCTAGTTGGCATTAACTTTTCAGCCAGAAGGAGCTAAAAATTCGTTTGAAAATGCAAATCCTGTTCTGCATTAGACCTCTTCTTTGAAAATGAAGCAGCATCTAACCCGGTACGCTGAAGACCTAGCTCCTCACCCAAGATGCAGTTTGGAAAGCATTGAGTCAGAGAGCAAATGGTAAAAATTCACAGTAGACTTTTTCTGCTTCTCTCAGTGCAGCATGTGTAAAGCTTCCCTGGGTAGGAATCCATCAACTCAGAAAAATCTAATGATGAAAGACAGCAGATTTCTGTCAGGCATTTGTCTGAGCAATGACCTTCTATGAGAAAATAGAACAATTGACCACAGGAACACAAATCATGTTGGGGGCTTCTTTGAAATTGCTTCTTGAGGTGACTGGAACCTAATATGTGTCTATGTGTCTGAAAACAGGGAAGGCAAAAAAAAATAGGGTTCTCAAAAAAAGGTAAAGCGATAAATATAATGCTGTCCTGTGGAGGGTATCCCACTATGTTTTAGTTTATTCTGCTAAAATAGCACTAGCTTAACATACACCCAGATTTTCTTACATAATGGACTGGCGATGTGATCATTCAATGCTTCCCTCTCCCTACTGCTTGGACTGGAAACAGGCTAATAATTTGGCTGCAATTTTCTGACAGGAGTTCGGCAATTATATGGATAACAAAGATTCAGAATTACTATTGTTAATACTAAATACATCTTGGGAGAAATAGTCAGCCTTAGGTAGTGGTTAAGATGTTTCTCACTTCAGTGGGATTAAAACCTGATGACATTTAGTTCGAGTGAACTGAGAGCTTTTCAGCCCTCACTGTTGTAACCTAAACTTGCCATTGCACAACACCTTAATTACAACTGGCTGTAATATTTGCCATTTGGAACTTAATTAACAGTATTGAAGACAATGCTGTGTGTGCTTATTTTGTTTGTAACCCACGTCTTCTACAAAAGTTCGCTGATAATTTCAGTTGTAACCTGTGGGTGCGTGAAAACGAACCAGGTTATATCCCTAAACCTGTGACACTTTAATAATGTGCAGAAATAGCCTGCGGTGTGAACTTGCTCCCACAAGGGAGGCAGCTCAAACTCAGGTCGAAAGGTGCGTTCAGACTCACCTCTGTCGTTAAGTCGGTGCCCTCCAGGCTCCCACTGCTGCCTCTTCGCCCTCCCATGGGCCTCCCTGATGCTTCCCTCCTCCTCCCTCTCTTCCATCTTGCTTCCACCTCCCCATCAGCGACTGCAGGAATGCCAATACAGAGCCCAATCTAATCAGCTTAGCAGTTTGGGCTCTGCCCAAGCCCCTGTTTCACAAATGAAGTAGCTGTGTCCTGCAGATGAGGTACGCTTCAGGACCACCTGATCCAGCCCATGAAGTTCATAGCTAGGCTGTGCACGACTTGAGGACCGAGGCTGCGAGGTTTTTAACCACTTGCCCTGATGCTTGTGAGTGGACATCAGCAGGACCTTCATCTTCCTCTTAGATGGGTTTTAAATCGGAGACAGGGATGACCTCTGATGTGTGCCCTTTGAATATGCATGTAGCAGTGGCTTGGCCAGAAAAGGACTAAACCAAAGGAGTGCCTGCAGCATCTGACAGCACCGATCTCTTCACGAAACACCACTGACGGTTAGTGCAGGATTTACCATCTGCTACAAACTACTGGGTGGTCATCTAGATCCCCAGCAGCCTGTGCCATGCCAGGGAGCCACTGGCAATTACATGTTGCACGGAAAGACCCTCTTGCAAGAAAATATCCCACACTGCCAGTCCCCAGGCAGTATAGTGGGGGAGCAGCCCTTCAATGTCAGTGGTACCCCTAGATCTTGTCTGGAGTTGCTGGTCCATCCTTCTCCCTTCCCTTCTCTAGCAATGGGATGCCAAGCACGCACCACTGGCCCTCAAGTTGCTTTCAGATCAAGCGCTGTATGTATCCCTGTTTCCCCAAACTCTTCAGGGGGTTGATTCAGATTTCCATCTTATCTGGGGTGCTTTTGAAGAATTATTGGTCCTCTATAGTTGAAACATACTAATCACTGTCCTGGCATCTGCCCTCACTGCAGACAAATTGTTAGTCATTGTGAGAGAAATGCTGCCCTCCAGCTGTCAGGGCAAGTTATTTGTAATCCTGACCAATTTTATACTTTAACAAATGCACTTTATAAAAAAAGTATCAGAAAGAATAATGAACACTGTTCATAATCAGTAATCAGTCAGGATTAAAAATTACTTTCATCAAAACATTCAGGGTGTGATACTGGCTTTTGAGGTGATTACAAGACACCATCTCTGTGTACGCTGGTTTTCTGCTAGACAATGAATGTAAAAGACTCTCTGAAATGTAATTGTAAAAAAGAGCTAAAGTGTATTTAAGGTAAATATTACAGTAAGTTGGAGAGGGGACACTTCCATTTTATTCTGTCTGGGGCTGTTTTTCATTGTGGTTTTAAGATAATTTAGGTGAATGCCCGTTTTAGAATCAAGGATATTTTTTTTTAAGAAACCGCATCCAGTTGAGCATTGACATACCAAATGGATGTATGTATCCCTGTTTCCCCAAACTCTTCAGGGGGTTTATTCAGATTTCCATCTTATCTGGGGTGCTTTTGAAGAATTATTGGTCCTCTATAATTGAAACATACTTGTTGCGTATATGTCTACATCTGCACATTTATTTCAGATACGTTAGATGAAAAAGTGCCCCTTTTTCTTGGTGCTGATAAATGTAGGTATGTGCATAGATGATGCTGAGCGAGGGCACCGGCTACTGAAATGCAGAATCATGTCAGAAACACGTGCAGACCGCTTGCTGGCTCCTTACTATTCTTCCTACATCACTTCCCCTTTCTTTTGCATGCACTCATTGAATTAAGCATGGAAAAATGTGTCATGGGAGATCTTTTGATGATTTAGGAACTGTAATGCTACCCTATAATTTCTTAGCCATGTTTTTCCCACTTTGCTTTCCCGTATAAGACAATAAGGTTAAGAATAATTTGCAGACTTAAATCCTTTCCCCCTCAGCTTACATTTCCACTTAAACAAGGCTGATAAATCACTCCGTAACGAGTAGTCAGCGTGGGTATCTTCTGCCATCAGGCTCTCATGTAACTCTCCTATGCTAAAAAAACCCAATATGTCAAGGACCCTGTCACTCTTCTTGGCTGCTGTAGTGTATTGACAGCATCTAAATGTCTCCTTGGATTAACTGCTGGCAAGCATGGGGCTGGTGAAGGGCTTTGCTCAGGATGCTGGGGCAGTTCAGAAATCTTTTCATGAGACTTTTTGCATTCTCTCATTTCCCAGTGTAGAGAAAATCCTATTACAGTGTAGATCAGGCCATTTTATTTCAAGTCAGAAGAGAACTACCAGCCGTCCCCAGATTTGGGTCTGAACCATGATGTTTATAAGTTCTCTGGAAGGAGGAAGGACAGTGTTCAGTGGTGCTGGAGGTGATGGAGGAGTTCCCAGTTTGTGTGCTGCTGTAATCGAGCAGGGGAGAATTTACACCCTCTTTCTTTTCCACTCCTTTTTAGGAGACACAGCTATTCCTATTTGTCTCTGATACTTTGAAGGACATTGCTAAAACTTCAGAATAGTCCCTCTTTTATTCCTATAATTTTATACCAACAGGTAAAACCCCAAACAGGCAGAAATTCCTCATTAGCTTACTTACCTTGCACTCCCTGATTTGCCATATTTTCTTTGACTAGTACACAAGATGGATGCAAATAACTTACGTATTAGTTAGCCAATATCTTACTGTGATTAACAGGTACTGGTTTCTTCCTTGCAAAACACCTCTGAAACTAATATGGAATGTTATTAGAGAGAAAGCATCATTTTGGGAATGCTAAAGCCTATGTATCTATCAGTCAGAAATCTAGCACCCAGTATCTTGAAATTAGGAATTAGACAGTAAGGGAAGCACATTGCCTTAGAATTAAGTACCAATTTTTTGAAATGCTTTAATTCCCAATGTACTTCAGAAAGCTCTGAATTGTATCCTAGTACCATCTCCACAGGGACCAGCTGGACCAGCAGACTGTGTATGTGACTAAATTTTCTGGAACCCATAAACTTTTCAAGACAGTTTTAATTGCTCAGAGGATGAAGGGTAGTAATTAGGAGTGAGAAAGCTAGCTCATATTTTCTGAAGGTAAGTGTTTTCTCTCTGTCTCAGCAAATCAGAGTCTTTTTTTGTTTGTCTGTTCAAACACCCTGCCTTGGTTTGGAACAAGACAGTCAATTAGGGTAGGTAGGTAATCACTAGGGATTAGATCCACTTGTAATTGGGAACATTAATTTGACAGGAAACGCTTTCTTTAGGGGAAAAAGAAAAAAAGAAAAAAAGAGAAAAAAAAAAAAAAACAAAAAAGAAGAAAGAAGAAAGAAAAAGAGCGAGAGAGTAGTGTTGAGCTTTTCCGTGCCTGGAGCAGAACATGTCAGTGTCTCGGTTCCAAGGGTGGGGAAGTCCGTAAATCAGAGGGATCGGTGCTTTCTGTGGGAATACTGAACCTGCGCCTCAGTGACGCATGTGAGAATTAAAGAATCCCAGAAGACTTGAAACTGTTTTCAAAAGGTGCACGGAGCTTAATTACTAGAGGGGTTGTTCGTTATCAACCCTGAAAGGCTCCGTGTTGATCTTTTTGTGGGATATGATGTGAATATTAAGTGTCAGACACCCTGTGTATCAGACTGCCAGACCTTCTGGGCAAAACATGTTGCTTTTTAGCAAGATGTCTCATCGGAGGCAGGTTTTACCTCACAGTTTACACTTGCTGTGGGGTACCTGCTACCAAGTGAGCTTTCACACCGTTCAGCTGAGTGCTGTGTGGTGCTTTTTCACTCCAGGGCTCATCTCCTGGAGAAGTTAATGGGCTGAAGGGCAGGATGAGCATTTACAAGCCACAGTTTGGAAAAGGAGTAAGTTACCTCATACTTTCTGTGCAATAAGAGCATCTACACAGACCATAAGTGCACTGTAGCTGGCATGTGGCAAATCTCAACCCCAAAGTCTGCACCAACTCTGAAAGAGCTCATTATGAAGACAGGTTGGCAATGATGTATTTGTACAAAGCCTTGAGATAGAGTGATGCAAACCTTGCTGCTCTGCTACAGTTTATGGGTACTTGGCAACAACAAAAGTGGGCAGAAGGCAAAAAACACCCAAAATACAGTGACCTTTTCATTTAAAGATATTTGGTTTTTTTCCCTGGCTATGAAGCAAAATGGAGCTTGAAGGCACTGCTCAGTGCCTGTACTCCTGGGCTGCATTAGGCTGGGCATCGCCAGCAGGTTGAGGGAAGTGATCCTTCTTCTCTGCTCTGCCCTGGTGAGGCACATCTGGGTGTTATATGCAGAGCCAGGGTCTCCAGTACAAGAGACATGGACATATTGGAGATCACAAAGATGATTAATAGAATCATAGAATCATAGAATATCTCAGGTTGGAAGGGACCTGTAGGAATCATCAAGTCCAACTCCCTGCTCCTCACAGGACTACCGAAAACTAAACCATATGACTAAGAGCATTGTCCAGAGATTCCTTGAACTCTAATAGGCTTGGTGTCATGACCACTTCCCTGGGGAGTCGGTTCCAGTGACCAAACACCCTCTCAGTGAAGGGCCTTTTCCTAATGTCTATTCTTCCAAACTTCCCTTGTTGCAGCTTCATTCCATTCCCTCATGTCCTATTGCTGGTCACCAGAGAGAGGAGATCAGCACCTCCCCATCTGCTGCCCTCCTTGAGGAAGTTGTCAGCTCCCATGAGGTCACCCCTCAGCCTTTTCTTCTCCAAGCTGAACAAGCCGAGTGACCTCAGCCACTCCTCGTAAGTCTTGCCCTAGAAATCTTTCACCGTCTTGATTGCCCTCCACTGAACACACTCTAATAGTTTGATGTCCTTCTTATATGGAATTGCCCAAAACTGCACACAGTACTGAAGGTGGGGCCGCACCAGTGGAGTGTAGAGTGGGACCTCCCTCGACTGTCTAGCTATGCTGTGCTTGATGCACCCCAGGACACCATTGGCCCTTTTGGCTGCCAGGGCATACTGTTGACTCATACTCAACTTGCCATCAACCCAGACCCCCAGATCTATTTCCGCAAGACTGTTCTCCAGCCTCTCATCCCCCAGTTTGTAAGTATAACCAGGATTACCCTGTCGAAGGTGGAGAATCCGGCACTTGCTAATGTTAAATTTCATATGGCTGGTGATTGCCGAGCTCTCTAGTCTATCCAGATCTCTTTGTAAGGTCTCTCTATCCTTGAGGGAGTCCACAGCTCCTCCTAGTTTAGTATTACTGGCAAACTTACTTAATGTACATTTGATTCCTGCGCCCAGATAATTTATAAAAAAATTAAAGAGCACTGGCCCTAATATTGAGCCCTGGGAAACCCCACTGGTGACTGGCCACCAGCCTGATATAACCCCATTTACTGTAACTCTTGAGCCCGACCTGTCAGCCAATTGCTCACCCACTGTATTATGTATGGACTTGTCTAACTGCATGCTGGACATTTTGTCCAGAAGGATACTGTGAGAGACAGTAGAAAAAGCTTCACTAAAACCCAAAACCACATCTACTGGCTTCCCTTAGTCAACTAGATGGGTGACCTAGTCATAAAATGAAATGAAATTAGTTAAGTAGGACTTTCCTCTCATGAACCTGTGCTGGCTATGACCAACGACTATGGTGTCTATCAAGTGTTTCTCAATAATTACCAGGATAACATTCCCCATAATTTTACCAGGCACTGAAGTGAGACTGACAGGCTTGTAGTTACCAGGGTCTTCCTTTTTACCCTTCTTGAAAACTCAAGACAAGATTTGTCAGCTTCCAGTTGACTGGGACCTTTCCAGACTCCCAAGACCATTGAAAAATAATGGAGAGAGGTACCGGAATGACATTGGCCAGTTTGTTCAGTACCCTGGGATGAATCCCATCAAGCTCCACAGACATGCGTATCCAGTTGGAGCAGCAAGTCTCCAAGAAGTTCAGAGTCAACTGGGAGTTTATGATTCCCCCAGTCATGATCTTCTAACACATGGCTCCAGGGCCCATCATTGATGTTAAAGCCAGAGGTGGAGAAGGCATTAAACCTCTTCGCTTTGTCTACATCTGTATTTGTGAAGAGACTGACCTCATCAAGTAATGGACCAATGTTAACTTTGATCCTCCTTTTGCTGTTAATATATTTTAAAAAGGTCTTTTTGTTGCCCTTCCTAGTGCTGGCCAGCTTGAACTCTAGTTGAGCTTTGTCTGCACCAATTTTCTCCCTACAGTGGAAAACAGCATCTCTGTAGTCCTTCTGATTTGCCTGTCCTTGCTTCCAATGTCCGTACACTTTCCTTTTCTGCCTAAGTTCTAGAAGAAGTTCCCTACCTGGCCAAGCTGGCCTTCTGCCCTGCTTGGGGCATCTTTCGTACAAAGAGAAGCTTGGAGAGCTGGGACTGCTCATCCTGGAGAAAAGGCGGCTCTAGGGGGATATTTCTATGTGAATAAATACCTGATGGGAGGGAATGAAGACAAGGGAACCAGACTCCTCTCAGTGATGTCCAGTGACAGGACAAAATGTAATGGACTTAAACTAAAAAATAGGAAATTATGTTTAAATATAAGAAAAATCCTTTTCACCGTGAGAGTGCTCAAACACTGGCGCAGGTTTCCCAGACACGTTGTAGGGTCTCCATCCTTGAAGATATTCAAAACTCAGTGGATATGGTCCTGGGCAACCAGCTCTAGGTCACTCTGCTTGAGAAGGGGAGTTGGACCAGATGACCTCGAGAGGTCCCTGCTAACCTCAACTATTGATTTTGTGATTGTGTATCATAGAATCATCATAGAATCACAGACATGATTGAAGGGTAGCCCTGCATCTCCTATTCCCAGATGTCAAGGGCTGGTCTCCTCCCGCCTTTTCTCATCTTTCCCTACCACAGGCCCTGGCAGTGTCATCCTTTGTATCCCTACCACAATGACATCGCAGGTGCTGCTAAATGCTGTCAAGTATGCGGATGTGCCCCGCCTTGCTCTGTCCTGCCTCCTTACCCTTCCGTTAAGCCTTTTATAGGCTCCTGTAGGGTTTCACAGAGCTGAGTGAAATGAAAAGAGTGCCCCAGCATAAGGGAACATTGCCTGCTCTTAACTGAACCTAAAAGCTTTATGGCAATCATGAAGTGAACAACAGGTACTTTTTTTCCCCATTCTCTAGAATGAGGGGGAGAGACATCATTTTCCCTAAAGATAAATAGTTATAAATTACATTGATGCATGGCTGAAACTACCATCTTCCCTTGTGCTGAAGGTGCAGGATGTGATGACTCTTGAGTTAAAAAAAAGGTCCGTCTCTGCAGGTAATAGTTGCCTGTCTTGTGTGCCTGCCTGGTCTGTGCATGCGGCTGATTCCCACTTTCTTCCTGAGGGAGCTGTGACTCAGAGCTGGGAGTGACAGGAAAACAGTGGATCTCGGAGGGAGAAAGGCGGTGCCACTGAGGGGGTAGCAGGAGCTCTAGCCTAACCAAGGAAAGTGGTGATAAATGACAGGTGAGGGAACAACAGCCACGGGGACCACAGTGGGTGACCAAAACAGCAGAGAAGGAGACCATCCTGGTGATTTCAAAAGGATGTCAGCACGGTCCTGCACTCCTCTGAGGCTGATATTAGAGTTCGGTTAAGGGATTATGCCTGCACCAGCCCTTTGGTCAGAATTCTTGTGCAAAAAGACTCTAAGACAGGTTCAATAGCACAGAGATGTGTCTCATTCACTCAATTTCTGTTAGCTGTGGCAATGCTGGAAGTTTCTTCATGTCTGCTTCAGTCCCATAACTATCTGTTAAACAATGCATACAAGATGTGCAGACATGACACAGGTACTTGCAAGAGTTGTGCAAAGGGTACCCAGCGCAGGGATGGTGACTCCTCAAACGCCCCCGCAGCCTGCAGCATGCGTGAGCTGCTGTGGCTTGTGCTGGCTCTGCTAAGCTGAGTTTTCAAAAGACGTTGCTGGGGAGCACTGACGGCAAGAGGAATGTTCTAGGACAAAACTGGGACAGGATTACTGTTCCTGCTTGCTTCATGTTGATTTAAAGCATTTGGCAGGAGACACAGTGAATCACTGAGCTTGCTGCTGTGCAAGAATTACGCTGGTGTGATTATGCCTGATGGTTCTTGATGTTATTGTTCCTTTATAAAAAGTCTCCTCCCCATACCAAATACAAAGAAACCCAAACCCATGGTACACCAAAGGCGATGAAAGCTAAGGATCGGAAAGCAGTGCCTTAACAAGAATGAAGGAGAGGTTTGTCAAGCAGCGGAGTCTGTCCCCTCAGGACAACCCCGTGTTGCAACACAGGTTTATCTCTTGCTCCAGCTGCTTCTCTGCACAAAACACAACATGCCCCCGGTGTGCATAACATTTGCGTAGCTGGATGCAAACTATTCCAAAGGTATAGTCTGAGGAAGAGGAAATGTGATTGAAAACCTGAAATCAAAGGACACAGAGTCCAGATTCTTTGGTATTACAAAGAAGGGGAATTCTTGGTGGTAACGATCAACCAGTTTCCATAAAGCAATAGGACAATTTGCTCTTGAAACCTCAATTATTCAACCCCTATCTAGTAAAATCAAAACATTTCTACTAAGTTTTCCCTGTATTAAAATGTTTTTAATAAATTATTGAACCTAAATCAGAAATTTTCTTTTTTTAATAAGCCAAATGTTTTATTTTGTATCAGTGCAATAAATCATTATTAGCATACTGATTTATGTGAGGTGCAGCCTAGGTCCCCCTTCAATCCTGTTGGCTGGGCTCCCAGGAGCACCGTGTTTCCCACAACGCACTGTAGATTTCCTGTGACTCATGGGTGGTCACTCAGATTTTGAAGAAGAATATAAAATTAAGATTCTCAAGTAATAATTTCTTCAAGGTATTTTACCACTATGGCAAAGACGGTGGTGAACATAATAACAACTAAAAAAACCCCATATTTAATGTTCAGTAAGTAAAAGGAAAACATTTGTATTTCATGAACATTAAAACATTTAATCTCACCCAAAAATATTACAACAAAAAAGCTGATGTTGCCAATAGAAATTCTAAAAAAATATAACAAAACAAAATTTTGCAGATTTCAAAGCTGTGCTATGATTTGAGACAGAAACAAATCAGATGCTTGTCTCCTGCAGGACTGATCCAGTGTTAAGTTTTGCTCCTTGTTCTATTTGCTGATTTAAATGCTGGTTCAATCACAGAAAGATCATTGGGAACTCAAAATAGTATAATCACAAAACGTGTCTAGAATAAGATGCATTAAAACCTGATTTATTTTCAATGACCTTATAGTCTTGCTTCAATATGTCTACTACTAATTAGATAATTAATTGTTTTCAAAATATTTGGATGAAAAAGATATATCTTAGCTTAAACATATTCTAACTCTTACAGTCCCAAATCATTCTAGATGGTTTTGTCAGGAGTAAAACCACTTGCCCTTTTAAAGTCTTCCAGTTTCTCTTGAATGGCACTTCCCAGGTGCCTTACTGGAGAGCAGATCACCTGCTTTGCTAAACTCTACCATCTACCACATTTACAAATAATTTTAATTTGGCCAGGGTGTAGTTATACTAACAGACAGAAGCTGGGTTTTGCCTGCATAAACCAGATCAAAATAATTTCATAACTCCTTAGGGAACCATATGACAGCTTTAAACAATTGCACCTGTAGAATAGTTCCTTTGGTCATGATGTTAATATGATCTGGTCTGCTACAGACAAGAAAAAAAGAACATCTGAAGCCAGCGCGTCGTAATTTGGTTTGTAATTATGGGGTAGGCAAAGCCAAGAGGAGCAGAGCAGGAGCAGTGTTCGTGCTGGTTATGGGGTTCCATCCACCACAGAGGAAATTCTAGGTGAGGTTAAGGTGAACTTAGGACAGCTTCAAGTATCCGTTTCATGTGTTGCTACTTGCTACTTGTTATATGAGAACACTCAGTCTAATATTCCTGGTGCTCTTTGTGTGAGGGGAGATAGCACTGCACAAAAAACATCCTGAATAGAAAGGACGTAGAATTATTTTTTAAAGACATTCAATGAGCTATCGTCCTGTTTTGTAGAACTAGAAAGTCATCTTGTAACAGGACCAGAATACTAAATCTAATTGCAAATATCTTAAGGTCATTGCTGAATTATGAAGTTCAAGCTCAGCTACACCTAGCATGTGAATGTCTGTTTTGTTTGCCCAAGAGAAAATGTGGATCAAAGCAATACACATTCTTACAAAAATAAGAACAAATCCTGTAGAAATCTGAAATGTCTTCATCCTTATTTCAGGTCAAGGTCTAACAGTACAAAGCACAGGCTGACAAGATTGGTATTGTCAGTGTAGAAATGTTAGAGGAACAACTTGGGACAACTGCAGAAGGGACAAGATAATTGTTGCTGAATTCATTTTCTGTCTCATTTACTGTATGAATGCATTATGATGAAAGCTCACTCCTTCTATCTAAGATATTAGTATATTTTATATGGACAATTAACTGGACTGCACGTTATCTGCTAAAAATCAAATAACCTTGGAGGAGAATATGCTAACTTCAACAAGAGCAGTGGCAACAGCTGAAGTATGTTTTCTTTACACGGCCTTATTGTCACAAGACTTACTCTTTTCAGTACATCAGTTGGCTTCATTATAGTGTTTTTGATAGTATATTGTGATTAAACTGCAGGATCCACAAATGGTTCAGCAGCAGGGTTATAGAGTACTAAATTATGAAGGACACAGTGTTAAATCTATCAAAAGATAAAGGAGTAAAAATATCCTTTTATTATAAATTAACAATGAGATGTTAAACATTAGATCTGCCTAGAAAAGCAAATCAGACACACTGGGAGGCATATTAAATAGATGTAGCCCACTTTTATGCAGCCCTCAAACGTGGCAACTCAGTGTGTCTTCTTTGCCTGGCAGGGAGTCTGGATAACAAATGTAAATGGGGAAAATGCTAAATTTGCTGTAGAACTGAAAGCTAGATTTTATTTTATGAGGTTTAAGACAGATAATATTATTTGTAGAGTAGGTAATATTTTGTTTAATTTAAATTTCCAGTAACAGGTATGGATTACAGGCTGTAGGTTTCTTGTCAGCATCAACTACAAATTTAAAATAAGCTGAAACAGTTATGTCTCTCATTCTGCAAATACTCACACACAGGATTAAGCACACAGATAGTCCTATTCATGTCAGGGAAATTCTCAACCGCACCGGATTGATAATCAGTAAGATCTTTCTGAAACAGATATAATGTAATGCAGTCTGATCTGGAAAAATAAAGACTGTAGGTACATCTTTCATGAGAAATACTCTGAAATATGGGATCACAATGGAAGACTCACCTGGAAAGCAATTATTTTTGTTGTCATGATTATTAATTATTGCTGTTGAGTGTTATAGGAGATGCAAAGGTCAGAGAGCTTTAGAGAGATTCCACTCTGAAAGATTAAGCTCTGCTAAACAGTAAGGATAAAGATGTTATAAATGTTTCATTCAAGAGGTTTTGTTTTGTGAGAGTTAATCTACATATGTGGTATTATCAAAAAAGTGCCAAGCCATCCAACAGAATATAGCCTTGGACAGTTTGTGCCCAAAGCCAAATGTTAACTATGGGTAGGAAATTTCCTGTCATGGTATTTTTCATTCCATTATCTGACCATTTTATTGTAATAAGAAGAGTATGAACAAAAAAAAAATCACATATTTTAAAAAATATGTTATTATAACCTCACCCACGCACATAATTAGACCTCACTTTATAGAGATAAACAATTTGGCTACTCCAAAAAGATTGCTTTTTTTCCCAAGGGAAAAGAAGTTTCTATAGATTTATATAATTGTTTCTAAATTAACTCAGTCATTTTGAAGCCTATAGCATTAAGATTCTCAGGATAAGGTGTTGCAGGTATACTTATAAGCATACAAATAGCACAGCGTGCTTAATAAAAAATAAAAAATGCTGGTTTTCCTAAATAATATTTGAAATTTCTGAAGGATTTATTGCCAGACTCACTCAGAGCATGATTTGTCTCAGTGTTGGAAAAATTCCAGCCTAATTTCCACCTCCTCTGTTCCACCTGATCTGTTCATTTACCTCTTCCACACCAACAGGTAGTTCTGAGGATTAACCAGACATTCATACAGTTTTATTAGTAGTGGGTTATGCATAAAAAGGCCTATGTTGCTTTTAATTCACAAGGAATTTGTGTAAGTTCAGACCTTGCCCAGGTGACTTGTTTTGATGACATCAAATTCACCATTACACTTATGCCTTATCACAATAAGATCTCATTGGAGTTTAAATCATGTTAGTTCACACTGAAGATCCATATGCAAACAGCAGACAGAACTCTTAACAAGTAAACAAACAAAAGAAAATTAGGAAAAAAAATCCAGTTTTCTAAAAAAAGGTGATTTTTTTTCTTTGCAGAAAAGTGAGCATTTCGACTGTTTCAATGCAGAAAACAGAAAAAAAGTAATTTTCCTGTGCATGTAGACTTTAGAGGATGTTCTTTTTAACCATAATTCCTTTCTAGGGGGTAAAAAAAAAAGAGCATCAATATCAGCATCACTGAAACAGAAGTTTTGGGGAGACTATGGTGTGGGTTTCTACAGCCTCAATGCTAAAGGACCAGGCTCTCAAACCGAGGGCTGTAACATCCCAGATTTCGCATGTACAGGAACCAAAGGAAGACAAGCAGCTCAAATGGGTTACGCAGGCAAAGCCCCTTTATTTAAATAGGACGTTTAGTGTGCATGAAGGGTGGAAGCAAGTGAAGGGTATTTTGGGACCGGGAGAACACTAGGGGTGCAAAGGAATAATATTGCTAAGCTACTCAGTACCAAAACTTTATAAGGATCCCAATAAGTATGTTTTGGAATCAGCCATCAGCCTCTAAATACCTTGTCATAGGATATTTTAATAATATCTTGTATTCTAAACCTGTAATATCCCCAGTACCCTCTTTGGCTAACGGTCTCTAAGAGATAGGGTAATTGCAAAGGCAAAAGTAAAAATTAAATTGCATTAAGACACTAGCACACAGCAGGTCCATTCCCCACACTTGGCAATTACTGCAAAGAGATGCAGAAGTAACACTTGTTTCCCTGTTATGTGTGCAGTGAATGGGAGCGCGACTCCGGCTAGTGCTGCTGGCGTGCACAGAGCTGTGGCTCATGATGGACTGAAATGGTTCTTTTTAATATATCTGAACAAACTTCTGTTCATACTAGTGACTAACATGTTATGCAGAGATGCTCTGTTGGGGGTTTCTTGTGTTTTCTTTTTTGGGGGAAAGGTGAAGGATTAAATCTCTGTGAAAGATACCGTAACTAATTCTCATACATAATTGCATATGCACAGAATAAGCAAGAATCGCACTCGCAGAGCAGAAATTGGATTGAGAGGGATACCTAATAAAATTACATGTGATTATTGAAATCTTGAGTATTTAATTACAATTTTTAACCCCTGGGCTCTCAGACTCCCCAGTGGAGCTATAATCAAACTGTGTCTATATTGGGGAAAAAAAAATAGCATTCATAACAAACACGATGACTGCAGCAAATGGTAGCAGTTCTTCCAATAAATGCCAAGATGAAAATGCTTGAGGCCACTCTAGCAAGAGATAAATGCCTAGCAAAATTAGAGTGTCTAAATACTTTAACTAGTTCCTGGCTGCAATGCATTTCACTTGGTCACACTTTCTGGTTAAATTATGTTGTGTCACCACTCAGATGCCAGTGCTGTTAGAGATAGGGGCTGACATCATGGTCTCAGCCAGGCCACCTGGTCTTTTTTGGTGCAGGTGTCTGAGCTCAGATTCTCTGGAAATCCTGGGGTGTGGAGCCAACCTGCCATTTCTGCCTCCAGACTGATACCATCTAGGCTCTGGATACGGAAGCAGGAGAAAGAATCAACTGTTTTCTCTGTTCTTTCCAAAAAATTGGGAAAGAGGTAAGTGTGCTTCCTGGAAGTGCAGCATCTGCAAGGGAAAAGGAACAATTAGTCTTATACCAAGAAAGCTGGACATGAAGAAATAGCCTCAAGTCAGTGGTAGGAAGACAGAGGAGACATCAAACAGACTACCAGGTAGATGCTTGCAGCTAAATGGGAAACCCAGTTGCCATATTTCTCAGTTCTGGGGTATTACGGGGGTGGAAATAAAAAATCACTGCATCCTCATATCCTTAAACTACTCTGGTAGAGAATCTCTCGTGTTACTGAGCTATTGTTTGGCTTCAGCAGCTTCTCATTTCTAAGGTTTTTTCTGCCACTGTGTAGGATACAATGATGCATAAAACATATTCTCAGCACGAAAGTGGGGAGGATGTCAATCACACAGCAAAGTCTTCCCCTGGAGAAGCACAGGCTTTCTGGAAACCCCTTTGCTTCGTTCTTAAAACTGCAAGCACAGCCAATGCCAGTCAGCCCAAAGGTCTGCCCAGCCCCTTCTTCCCGGCTCTGCCAGCGGGCAGTAGCAGATACCACAGAAAGACTATAAAAAACAGAAATCCTCCTGAAATACTTCCCTGTATGTATTCCAGCATTCAGTAATCTGCAGCTCCGAGACTTGGTGAAGCAGAGCTGATGTCTCCATGTGTAATAGTCCTTGCTGGATTTTCCAGCTAAGAAATCTCCACTATGTTAATGGACCCTCTTTTTCACCACACTGTCTCTTTCTCACAGGAGAGTATGGTATTGTCCAAAATCTGCCACATAGGGTGCCACGTACCCAGAGGATAAAACCAGCCTTACCTCCATCCTTGAGGCTGATTAAATGACAATCATTTAGTGCCTTCTAGACTCTAGACACTGTTTCAGTTGCCTGAAGCAGACAGTGTATTCACTCGAGGAAGAAACACTTTGAGAGGACCTGAGGTAGTCTCAATAGAAAAACCTTTGGTAAATTAAAATCTAAGCAAAGAAGCAACGTGCCCTGCACAAAGAGGTTTTAATGAATACTTTTACGAAGGCATTTCTAAACTATAAAACAGGTTGTCTGATGAAAGCAGGATTGTGCAAAACAGACGAAAAATCATTTTGACGTGTGGATACATTCAAAATATGGAGAGATAGAGACTTAAACAGAGTTAGGATTGTTTCATACACCAAGGGGATTTATGCTGGCAATAATCTCCCTAGGCATCTGAAAGTTAGGATGTTTTACTAGCTGCCTTCTTTACTTACATCACTTAAACCATAAAAGTTGTGTTTACTCTTTTCTTTATAATGTACACTTGCTTTCCTTCCCCTCTCTCATCAGACAAGAAAAAAGGCCTAGTTGGGGAACTCTTTGTACTTAAAGTACACGGAGACTTTTCCTGATCAATATTTGACATTTCTACACTCATTAACATTTTGTATTTGTTGTTCTCATAGTCTTCACTTGTTTGTACGTGAAATAAAGCATGTTTTGCTTGTCAGACTGATAAGTTAAGTTCGAGTAGTGTGTGTTACAGACTGGTACCGACTGCCTTCAACTTGGAGTGTAACATTAGATGATCACCAGATAAAATGTAATCATCTGTGTTATGTGCATGTGTTCGTTTTAAAAAACAGCACAGTCAAAATATTTGCTAGAAAGTAAAGGGACTGTTTCAGCACATGGAGATAGTCTTAAGAGTCATGTAAAGCAAGGGCTAATGCACATATTGGAAAAGAATAAATTACCAAAGCTAAGTCAAAAAGGATTTGCAGTTTGAATGCCATGTCAAACCTAATTTGCCCGTTCTTTGTATGCGCTTCTGAACTGAGGAATGACAACAATGTAGGTTTCTGGCACTGGAAAATTGTGCCTCTTCACATTTTACACACTCATTCAATGAATATTCTCATGTTACAGTTATTTATAGCAGTTAACTGTCTGTCACTTAATGAAAATGAGTATGAGAAGAAAAAATGTCAGCAGTACACTACCTATTAACAGGAAAGTTTGGGGTTTTCTTTAAAACTCAAACCCCTTTGTGAACAGACTAACTTACACTGGGGGTTTATTTACAATACTTCAGTTCATCCTTAGACTCCACTGTCCGCATATAGCACTGTGAACGTGAGATTGTACCTGCTCTGTGACAGCAACCAGAACTTAGCTTTGGTCAGTGTGAAATGTCTCAGAATGACCATTAAGAACACTTAAAATGGTATTTTCCTCAATATATTTCAATCTTCTAAAAAAGAGGAAGAAGGTGATGAATTTTGCATACTAGACCTTTATGTTCATTCTTTTACATCAAAATTTGCTGGTTTAACAGAATGGAAACCATCTTAAAAAGAAGAAACAGATCTGATTGTTTTCTTTAAGCAGTTACTTAGAATTAGCAGGATTATTTCTCAGGCTTATTGGGAGCCTTCCAGACTTACACACAACACAACAAATTGTGATTTGTAATCTGTTTACAGTATACAAACAATACAGTGCTCTAACCAGAAGGAAGCAAAACACTTTAGCTGATTAACAAAAGGCAACAGAGGACAACCTGAAACTATTGTTGGATACTTCTACTCTGTGTTTTTGCTCTCCTTGTTCCAATTTGCCACACAATAATAATAGCAATAAGTAACTTGGCATTTCCGTAATGTTGTTCTTCCTTAGCTTGGAATGGTTCTTTTCAGGTTTACTTCAGATAAAACAGGTCAATACCCAGCAGACTGAGGGCAATCAGGCCAAAACTACTCATTCACGACTTCATTTTCAGGTGTGTTCTTGATGTTATCAGTTGCACACAACCCTACCTTCACCTGCTCTTAATTCCTCTGAGTAAATGGAGCAAGAGGAAGTCTCTGGATTGTATATGAAATAGCTCTGGGAGAATATACTCCTGACCTTTTGTTGGCGTTGTCTTTAATTTACCATTTGCTAATAGCTGGTCCTGTAGGTTAACAACCAAGCAAAGAGAAGGCCAGTTAAGAAGTGGAATGTGAAGATAAACAAGGTTTTAGAAAATATAAACCATTCCTTGGCCATATAAATAACGTGTGCATCTACCACCTCATTCTTAGGCTGAAAAACCTTCTGCAGCACAAGCACAAATCACATCAGGTTATTCAAAATATGTCTGATTTAACTATTTCACATACTCAAGGTGTTTGTAACACAATTGTCTGTTACTATAACCTCCGTGTCACAAGGCTTCTGTTGAATTTAGTGGTAAAAATCTCCTTTGGCCCTGTTGGAAAAGGACTGAGACCTACACCAAGGGCATTGGAAAACGTAAGCATCTGGGGATTGTGTGCAAGTTTGGGTTTTTTAAGTATACAATAAAGTCTGTGAGCACTGAAACAAATAAGGTTGGGCTTACTATGAATTTGTGTCATGGTCAGATGGATCCTTAGGGCTTCTTGGCAACGTGAGCTCAGACTGAAACTTTTGGCAGAGGAGTTGATGTTGCAGCATTTTCCTTAGTTGTCATGTCAACAGACTCTCTTCTACACGGCCTCACATCCTCCCATTTCTATTAATCCTGTAGGAACATAACATCTCAGACTGCTAACGTGCTGACAAATCTGGGGGAAACAGCAGGGCCTCTAAAACAAAAAGCAAGACCCTACAAACCTTGCTTCTTTAGGAAATCGGGGTTAAAAAGCATATCTACTGAACTCGTTTACTTCTCCATTCCCTGGATTTCACTTTTGTCAGTATGCTCAGGATAAAATACAGACAAGCCAGATAAATTGCATTCTGTTGGTTGAATTCCTCTTCCTTATCTAGCAGAAGAAAACCCAGACTTCTGATTCCCCAGCTGAAAAATGCCCACTTCATCGTATCTAGGAACACAAGTTCTCAGGACACAGTTGAAATGTCTGGACCTACTTTAGATGTAGGAAAGAATCTAAAAATGCTGCATATTCAAAAAGGCAGCCTATAGGAACTTTTTACAAGAGTTGTGTTGCTAGTGGGGGAAGATAGTGGACAAGAAAGGGTATTGGAAGGAAATTTGGAGTTATGTACGCATCTCTTGCTGTAGCAGGTTGAATGCATAGGAATTTCAATAGGGCAGCAAAACCTGTTGCCCACAGTGAGATAACTTTGAAGAAACCCTTGTGAATGGAAACCCATGGGAATTTCCTGCCCTTGAAGCAGGTTTTTCCTGTATAGGGAATAACCTGGCCCCTTGTTACTACTCTCTTTCTCTCCCGTGCACACAGAGGACATAAATATTTGTTGAAACGTCAGTCTTTATCAACATCAGCTGTTCACACTCTCTGAGCTACAGACTGCATTTTCACATGCAACCCCTTCTGATATCATCCCAGGACATTTCACTGAACTTAAATGTGTCATCTAATAATATCACAGACCATTACTTACCTGGCAGAATTGTTGGGTAATTTTTATTTTCTAAAAAAAAAAAAAAAAAAAAAAAAAAAGTCTGTACTGATTTGAATTTGAATCTCATTTATATCCCAAATAGAAATGAACTGACATTAGAAAAATGTGTTATTTCTACTGAGCTGGGCAAGAAATAGTATTTTTTTATTCTAAAAAAATTTGAAATATGTTTTTATTGTTATTATTCTAAGCCATGACTGGAATATAAACCTTTTGAATATTTTCCACTGGAAATTCCTTTTTCTGTCAATGACGGTTGAAAATTTTGAATTGAAATGACGTGACTACCACTTTTTTCCTAAATATTTTAATGTTAAAACATTTATCAGTGTTACCTTTGCCTGTACCTCCATCAGTTCTAGAAACTGAGATTTTTCTCATGCAAAACAGAACACCAGTCAACTCTCCACTCTCTTCAAGTTATGTCACTTTACATTTAAGATAGAGTGCAAGTCAAATCAGCCTCTCAGATTTAGATAAGATGAGCAACAAGAAGAGCTTCACTGATTCTAATGTTGCAAACATTTGGCACACCAAATCAAAGTTTTGGGTTCTTTGAATATCAGTGACCCCAAAACATTGTCCAGCAACCAAATGCAGATGTAAAACTTCATAACTCTGTTCAGTTCCAGTCAAATGAATGAGCTTTGTTTTCAAACATGAAACAGATTCTTCATGAGAATCTGTCCTCTTTTCATATGCAATAACATTCAGCACTTTCTAATAAAGAATACCAAATTAAATTAGCCAAAATGTTAGGAGAAAGGATGTTATATAAGCTTTTATAAAATAAAATCACAACTAGTCTACAAAGGAACTATTTTCTTGCAAGTCTATGCTCCTCCCTACTAAGACCTTTAAGTATACTTCAGTGAAAAAAACCTGAATATTCAAAATTAACACCCATCAGCTTCATATAGGGACTTACATCCCCAGCCACAGTTTCAAAGACTTTTTTCCAAGTAGTAATACAAAGGTGCTGAACCAAAATTTTTCTAGGAGAAGGACTGGAAGGACATCTTTCTGTTCTTCAGGTGCAATCAGACTTGAGGGGACTTCTACAAAATGATATAGCATCTTTCACAACACTAAGGGTTTAGTTGATCACTCCTATTAAAAGACAGTTCTAGAATCTTACTACACTGACGTTCAGAAATCATTTTCTCATTTCTAGCCTTAATGTGTTTATGGATAACATTAACTTACTCTGATACCAGTATTTCTTTTTGCATAAATAGCTCTTCACAATCCTTATGCTTATCCCCAACGCATACTTATAGCCACCCACTTCATCTCATCACAGTGTTCAGTTTTACTAGGATAAATAATCATTAGGTATCATCAAGATTTCTCCCTGCAAGTTAAAAAGTCTACCCTCTACACGGACCATGGCTTGATCTGATGGACTGAGCTGTTTCATTTGGTTAAAGTGCTCTATCCTTGCCATTTGATAATTTAGGAATAAGTAAATCTTGAACATGTATGGAAACTTAAGCGAGTAATATGCTGTACCTTCTCAGTGATGAAAACTAACTTTGTAATCCAGTGCAAAAATGTATCTGATTTGTTTATCTCTTTCTTCCCTCCTGTCATAGCATCATAATCAGCTGACTTTTGCATTCAAAAGCCACAAAGTCAGTGAGCAAGAGAACTAAATATTGTCATCAGTTAAGATGATAATCACAAGAATAAATTGGGAGTATGTTAGACTGCTTTTTACTATTCCACATAATTTAAGATAATTTCTACAACTGATACTTATGTTTTTATGCTGACTTCTATGTCTTTTGTGTGGAGTGTAGAGTAAATGTTTTTCCAAGTAGTCATGTGACAGAGCAACTCATGTCAACCACATCTAAATAGGCAAATGACCGAATTTGGAAAGATGTATTCTACATACTGTTGGTAAAGGTTGGTAAATATTACTGTTGAGAGAATCATTCTTATTTTCGTGATCTGTAGAGACAGACTGTATCTCAGCACAATAAATCAGTGAGTTTCCTTTTTAGACAAAGGTGGGTTTGGAATGCATTATTACCAAAGATTCATTTGTTGCATCTTTGACATACATTTAACTGAGACAGATCACGCTGAGATCTTGAGAATACCTCCAGGTTTCATTCCTGTGTCTTTACCTCGGTCTGATCTACATTGGTATAACTGCAGCGTGACAGCATTTACAGCAGTGGGGCTCCACCTGCGAAAAACCTGAATAAATAACCTATAAGCTGGATCTTTGGACACTTGCTTCTTAATTTAAATTTTGATTGAGCTCTGAAAAATTCAGATTTACTCTTAAAATTACATTTCCTGAGTTTTCTGTTCAAATAGAAAATACCAAACTTTATGTGGTTTCAACACAAATCTTTCACTGACAGCAGTCATGCCAGTTTCCACAAAATCACTGCAAACTTTTTGAGGTTTCCAATCAGGAGAAGTTTGTAACAGAATAAAAATGCTGATATTGGTGTGAGCTTTGTACTCCGTCCATTTGGTGCGATGTGTCACGATGTTCCTTGGTCAAGTCCTGCAATTCTAAGACAAGAGGTGATGGGCACAAGCTTGAATGCAGGAAGTTCCATCTAAACGTGAGGAGGTACATCTTTACTTTGAGGGTGGCAGAACACTGGAATGGGCTGCCCAGAGAGGTGGTGGAGTCTCCGACTCTGGAGACATTCCAAACTGGCCTGGACGCCATCCTGTGCAAGCTGCTCTAGGTGACCCTGCTCTGGCAGGGGGGTTGGACTAGGTGATCTCCAGAGGTCCCTTCCAACCCCTGTGATTCTGTGATTCTGTAATTCCTACTTGAATACTATCTCAGCAGCCATCTCAGTACGTTGCCTTGTTACTTGACTCCATGAAAATTGTGTCAGGAAAGGGGCTAGATTGCCTAGTTGCCAAATAGAACCCATATGAGATGATCACAAATCCCATCCTAATAGCATTCTATAACTCTACCTCATTTTCACACTGAGATTGTATCTTAAAAGTCTTACACCTGAGACAGAGCTTCTCCATGGTGTTGATGTTTATCCAGCTGAATGAAACATCTGTAGGAACCTCCACAGCTCTCACAGAAGAGAAAGTGAGAAATGAAATTCAAAGGCTCTCCCCATCCCCTCGTATACATGTGTGCCTTGAAATACAGGCCAAGGATTTGGCTCATTATTAGCTATAGCCCTATTAGTGATTTCTTTTACAGAGAATGAAACGCATTCTGAGCACACCTAAATCCATCCTGCCCTTGCCCTGAAGGTAGCTTATTCTCTTCTTAAAACCTGCCTTCAGACAGCTTGCAAAAATAGTCGCTCAGACTAGTTCTGACCTGCTTTTCCCCTGTTTTAATTGTCTTGCCCATTAGCTGGGCTTCTAAAATTTTTCTCACATGATTCACATATGTCTTTCTACTGCCCAGCATGTCATTTGTATGTGCGTGAAATGAAATGCATGGCAGGACTTATCCATGCTCTTTCGCTTAACAGAAAATTGTAATATTCCAAAGTCATATTGACACTTGTCTTTACTACACAGTATGCTGCAGTTTGTTTTATTTCTCATTTCATATTTACATGAACAGTGCATTTATTGCATTTATTTGGTGGGGAATTCAGTAGTGATGATAGTTTCAGATGGCGTATCTTCTTCACCCAGGGCAGTTGTTGTCTTCCTGGTGGTAATTGGCAGTTTTCAAAAGGGAACATTTTCATGAGTAAAAAGCAATAAAAATGGAACAATATCTCTAAAGAAAATCTAAGTTTAAAATTTAACAGTAATAATGATTATGATGATAATGGTGTATTAAATTCAAGGAATGAGCAATCAGCATGATTATGGACCCCTAAGAGATTTCTATTAGCGATGCCATGTAGAGAGGACCCGTCTGAAAAGGTGACACATCATTTTAAGTACTGTACTAAGTATCAGAGTTCTTAAACCAATCTAGAGCCGAAATGGAATAGACAGAGGCTGATAAGTGAAATGACTTCTCTGCCTGAAGTCACATGGAAGGTTTGCGGCAGACCCAAGAATAAAAGCCAGGTCTCCTGGATCCTGCTCCAGTGGTACACACACTGTGCTGCACTGTTTTTCTGTGTCTTTCCAGACGGTTTCCAGACCCCTATGTGCTGTGTACACAGCTACATCTGTGCTGTAAGCATTTCACATGTCATCCCTGAAATGCTGCACAAAAAAGCACAAAAGCAGCACGCAGGGTAGAGTGTTAGGAATGAAGTATATCTTATCCAACTGGCATTGAAAAGTCCTCAGTTTTTCCAAATAGTAAGCTAAAAGAACAAGGGAAAAATGCAGGGTTCCCAGTGTGTCATTCTTCCCCTGCAGAATATTAGTCACAAAGATTTGGAAGGGGGTATGAGCTACTCTGTACGGACTGTTGTTATTATACAGACACATTAGAACCAATGTAGCAGGAGTATCTGGAATCAGCAAATGATGCAACATACTCTCTGCTACATCGCTCCATCATCCACTTAAAAATATTTACTCTGAAGGGAAGAGTCGGTGGGGTAATGGTCAAGTTTTCAGAATTTTAACTATCTTCTCCCGACCTGTTTCTCAGCAGTAAAATAGGGCGTCTTATCTGAAAAACCTTAGCTCAAGAATGGAGTTGCCATTAGCTTCAGGATCGAGCATTCATTAACCTTGTTCAAAGGCAACAGTCGTCTCTACAGGACAGTTCTAAGGGAGTAATAAGGATCTGATATGGCTATGTGTATGTCTGGGGGTTGCATGAAAACAGTCTGTGTGTTGGTAGATAATTATTTTGTATGAGTTCTGGATGTTGGCCGAGATAAACAAAGGCATTTAGGAGTCAAAGTTACAGTTGTTTAATGCTGAGATGTTTTGCAAAGCCTTTCCAAGAGCTGTCAACTCTTTTAGGCTGACCTGTGGCAAGCTGAAATAAGATTGTGCATGTTTTATTTATGGTGTTTCATTTTTATCTGTTCATATATTCATTGTTCTGATAGACAGTGTTATCTTTGAATGATTTTTGTGGAAAGATGCCTTTCCATTAGTAAATTGCTTTTTGAGATGCAAATCTGCAGCAATGGTCAGATGTTGACCCCACTCAGGAGAGTACCCAAGGAGTGAAAAGGCCTCACTAATAAAAAACTCTCTGCTGTCTCTAACATTTGAATATGGTTGTCTTTTAACCTCCCCTTGCTATCCTGGGAAGAGGGCGGAGATTTTCTATAATGAAGGCTCCATAATACAAATCACAAAGGGGAAAGGAATGAAAATCCTTTTAAGACCCATTTTGCCACATGGAAGTAGGACAGGCAGCCCCAGAAGGGCCTCTGTGCCAAAGAGTTATTCCTTATGGGGGACCCAGAGACCAGCAAGGTCCAAAGTTTCTGATAAAGAAGGTACTGCAGACCTCAGAGCCTGGAACGATGTACAACACCTCTGTATGAACATCATTGACATGATAGCAATCTGACATCAGGCTGACAGAGAGCTTGCCAGTTCTTAAAACTATATCTAGAATAATGTGTCACTAAAAAAGAGATTTCGGACACCTCTGAGATACTTTTTTTGCACTACACTCACAAATGCATTTGTGGTTCAGCCAACATGGATCAGCTAACTGCAACCAAGCTCTTCAGAGCCAGAAACACTTCACCCTGCTGCTTAGGGGAGAAACAGGATTGCTCCATTCCGTCCCATCTGGGAGATACGTGGGACAGGTCAGGGTGCGGTGGGCAGGGTCAGGTGAACAGAATGCAGCACATGGCAAGAAGGGCACACCTTTCCCCCATGCGTAGATACTGTCTCCCTTCAGCTAAAGGTCAGATGGACCCATCTCCTCAGCAATGAAATTCCTACTATTCCTAGCATAGAATCCATCCTTTAAGGAACAACTCAGTCCGTAACGTAGTGAAACATAGTCATTTGGCCAGAACCACAATGAGTCTGCAACTAGCTCGGAGCTGTTGTGTTTTAGCTCACGCAGCAGACTCGAAAGAACAGGGGTTTACGCCTTTTGTCAATGCAGCATTTAAAGGGTCAGAGATGAGATAGGACCTCAGGCTGCCCGTCATGCATGTCAGCACTCAGCCCTTGGGGGGAGGAGGCCAAGTGGTACCGCAGGAGACATCCTCACTTGGCGCTTTTGCTCTGGGAGCGTCGGCTAGTCAGAGTGTGCTAAGTAAGAGCCAGGACAAAGCTAATGTGGAAATTTACAGCTTTGTGATGTGATCTACCTTGTGGCTTCTCCGCTCCCGTGTGTCGAGCCATATTCACTTCTTAATTATCATGGCAAAACTCCAGTGTAACGTTGCTGAGGTCCTTCATATTCATACATGTGTTCGTAAGAATTAAATTCGAATACAGCTCTCACAAATTAGCATTTGCATATCTCACTAAAGCAAATGAATTGCACTGAGTCACCATGAAAATTAACTGGGTAAGCTAAACGCATAGTTTGGCTAGAGTCAGCAAGCAAGATACTTTGTCTCCACTCCCACAGACAGAAATCCACACCAAGATTTTTTGGTGTGCAAATGAGCCTGATTTACTTTGATTATAAAACAGACTCATAGCTTAATAAAAGAAACCAAACTGCCTTAACTTGCATGTGCATGTGGAACCTCCATAAATTATGGTCATATATAATGAACGGAATAAAGCCGCAGAAGTTACATGAAAGCAAATGTTCCAGTCAAACTTATGCTATGGTGCAAATCTGAAGTGACTTCACCAATCCCGCTTAAATTTCCCTGAGTTTACATTGGCTTAACTGAAAACAGATTTTCCTCATTAGCATTCAGCTGAAACTTTCACATGACAAGCAGCACCACAAGGCTGATTTTTAAAGGGGCAGCTTTCTCCACACTATGTGTGAGATTCCTGTTCATTGTTCAGCCCAAAAATAACATCGCGGAAAAATATCACCTCCAAAGGAGATCGGTCAGTTTTGAAGGTTTTGTGTCATTGTATACTTCTACGTGTGTGCTATCCCCTTGATGTATCTAACCATCCCCTTTTCATGGGTACAACATACCCAGCTTCCAAGTAGTGGTGAAGATCAGATTCCACCTGGCTTTCTGTTTCCAGTATTTATTTCAGGGAAGGCACATAGCATTTCCACTAAATTATGTGTTGACTTTTCCTACCAAGAGTACGGAGCATGTCTTTTAAACTTCCTAAGACGATATAGTTGGAATGAAAGCACGACTCTGTTTTAAAATTCAACATTCATCACAGCCATTGTTCAAAGTCTCAGACTGACAAAAATGACAGAAAATCCGTGAAACTCCGGCCACCATGTATTTAACATGCCGAGGGGCTGGCACTGCAGCCTTGTGCTAGAGGCTTGCTTCCTGCAGAGAGAGCGAGCATCCCTTCACACGCAGGCATCCGGGTACTCTGGTAGGAGTGCGTGAGGCAGGAGGCTGGCGTAAACCCACCCCTTTGGAAAGCAGAGTAGAGAAATATCCCCTAAGATCATCACCTGAGATGATAGCCCCTCCAGTGACTAACACTGCAACGGCTCCAGCTGCGACCGACGTGTTCTTCAGCGTATCAATCACTGGGACGGTTTACGAAAGGTCTTTATGTGCCTGGCACAGAAATGATTTCTGCTGTTGACTTGCGAATTAAGCAAACTCACCAGCACACACCGTGTTCCTCTCTTACCCATAGTCTTTTGATTCTGACGTTTTGAGCCCTTTTGACAGGAGAAGATAAACCTTGACTCTAGTTTCACATCTACCGATGAGCAATGGCTGTGCGTGGGAGTAACTGCTGGCAGAAATTTTGACCAGTCAGACTAAGTAAAGTCACTTCAGATTCACTTTTGTCTTTCTCACGCACAGGAATGCTCCTGTAGAAGGATGTTGTAATGAGGGTGTGACACACAGGAATGTCAGGAAGAAAATTAACTTCTTTATTTTCTGGCATAGAGAGATCTGGGGTAAGGGTTAAAATAAAAAAAGTTATTTCTCTTTCCTGATGCTAGAGGTGAAAAAAACTATTTTGGGGGATCTTGCTAACCTCAGAAGAAACCCCTGGGTCTCATACCTAATGGGAAATTTGAAATGCTGCCATGAAAGTGTGTCCCAGATCCCAGCAGCTGCCTTTCAGAGAGATGAAGTTTTCACCCCACGCAGAGCTGGGAACTTCGACAGGAGGCAGGAACGTAGCATGAACTTGACAATCCCAGCCTTTTAAATAAGCAAGATGCTTTGTGGGAAACACACAAGACCTGGGAGCCAGAAACACCTGCCCACCACTGCCAAAGCGGGCTGCTGCAGTTCCCCCCGTGCCATGTCTGCAGCGGGCAGCCACAGCCAGGAGCAGCTGCCTGCCCTCGAGGGAAGGCATTGTGTATGGTGCTTGTTCACACTCCTTTTCACCTGAAAAGCATCTATTTATTGATGTTTAAAAATACACAGCTGAAGGTATGGGTGGCTGCCACATCCTGCCCCTCTCTGGGCGCTGTTTTTATCACAACGGGGGCTGTGGTTAAGGCTACCATTGCGCGTTGGGGAGGGCAGGCTTTCGTTCTGAAGAACAGCTTCGTTAAAGGAGAACACAAACAAACAACTCCCTGGCAGTGGCAAGCTTTGTGTTTACTGTTTCTCCAGAGTTTCCAGCTGAGAAGCAACTTGAACCTTACTCTGTCTTGTGGTTTAATGTTGTTTTCATTGAGCTTAGCATCATGAAGGCAGGTTTGAAGCTGTTCTCCTCTCACCTGAAGTCATGACTGAGGCCCTTCTCCAGTGCTGGGGATGGGATTGAGGTAACCAGCATACTTCCAAGGTGAGCACCTGATGGGGACTATCATTTTAATCTGCTCACCATTTGCCAGAGCTCAGACGTGAAGCAACAGCAAAAGGAGTGGCCAGGGAGACTGACTCTCCTCAGAACTTTAAAATTGCTCTTCCTGAGAAAAAAAAGAGAATGAAGAAAATTCAGACATTTAGATAACAATCTACCCTCTTTCCCCCTTTCCCAGCCCCTTCGCTTAGGCTGTATTGTGAGTGTCGCACCCAGGAGGGAATGTAGGGGCAGATGGCAAAGGCACGACTGGGTCCCAGGCTAGTGACAAGAGACTGCGACCTCCCTTGTGCCCACTCACCGATAGAGGAGAGGCAGTGAGATAACAACACCATCTCCAGTTGGAAACCATGCCCAGACCTCTGCTGAGCAAGCTGGTTAGGAAGAAGCAGGGGGATAAAGGACTTGGAGAGAAGGGGCTTAGCTGAGGTAAAGAAGCTTTGATAAAATTGGTTTTGGATGTCAGGCCAAAATATAAGTCAAGTAAGAGTAAAGGAATCATGAGATATGGGACAACTTGCAGCAGCTGCTGAGATTTCTCAGTACTGAGCCAGGAAGGTGTTTGGAGCCTTGGAGTCAGCTCTGTCCTCTTCTTGACAGAGCCGAAAAGGGCAGCAGCACACTGTGAACTGGTCAAGGGACCATGTCCTACTCTGCTTCATAGTCTGAAGTGGTTGGAAACCGCTGGACAGGACCAAAATAAGATCATAGGTGCAATGAGGAGCTTTTATCTCCTAGCAGAAACGCATAGGACTGGACAGACAAAGAGAAGACAGACATCCACCCACCCTAATATTGCAGATTCACTGCAGCAAAAATATCTCATCCACAAGTACAAGGAAGACAGCTCATCATAGCAGCCTTTTACACCTTCTGGAAAGTCATCTCAAGTGATTCCTGGTGATAAAACATTTCATTTGCTCCAGTTAGGGTCCTTAGATGATCAGATCAGATTTCGTATAGATAAATTGCAGCCAGCTAGATAGCAAACAGCAAAATACTTCATTTGACACTTTCAGATTCAAGTTCAACTCAATGTCACAGAAACAGCCTTGCTTAGAAAATATCTGTGAATCAAGATACTTAGAGCTTCAAGTACATCCAACAAGATCTATCTAAATAGCAGCATTAACAAAATGATAACATGTCCGGCCCCTGCATGCAATAAAGCAGAAAGCACAGAGATTTTCTGCTTGGCTCTGTTTAACTCTTCGATGAAAAGTTTTCATCTGTATTTCCAGACTTTGGGATTTTTGCCTATAAGTGGGTGGCAAACTCTGCCTCACAGTATAGAAGTTTCTGCAGCAGTTTTAGTGTGCTGCAAAAAATGAGCTTTGAAACACAACAAAGAAAAGCGGTGAGTCCCAGTGTTCAGGACCCAAACTACCTGTTTACAGACAAGTAGAGAAACCCTCTTATGGTGGAAAAGAAACATACAGGAATAAAATTTTCATTTAAAAGAGCACCGGGTACTAACCAGCTCACTCTTCCAGGAAACATCCACTATTTACTGAATGGTTGCAAGAACATAATCATTGTGTTGCTGAAAGAAAGTTAATGTTTGATTTAAACACAGCTGCAAAAATACCTGTGCAGAAACTTAGGGTCTTCAATCTCATATTGTTGTCAAAATAAAGTGACATGACAAGGAGGACCTACCACATGAAATATTTCCACTTTATTCTCAACCACAGTTTGCAATGTACATGTAAACAATCATGAGACTTCTTGTTTTGTAGCTAAAGCTTACCAAACCAATCCTGGATGAATTTACAGTGTAGAAACCACTCAAATGAACTTCTGAATCAAGCTACTAGTGGAGTTTGCCTTTCTGCAAAATGAAACCCTCAAACCTGCACATCCATTCTCAGATTTTAACTGGGACTCTGAGGCACCATTGTACTGTAAGTTATTCCACAAAGCATTTTTTTTCATTCAAAGACAAACAGACTTTCTACAAACTGAATTTTGTGAACTGGAGCCTATGCAGAGCCCCTCTGAAACGGAGGGAAAGATTCTCCATCTGTGCCTGTGCTATCCAGTGAGTCAAGAGCAAGTGAAAGTGTAGCAAACCTTATCACTCATACCCTCTCTATCGCTATTGCTGGCTCTGGCTTGGCATTGAATACTTGCGGCTTCATTTTACATGGGGGATATATATGACTAATTGTAAGTGTCTCAAATGAAGGCATCTACATCTGCACAAGTCACCCTGGGCTGCTTTCATAACAAACAGAGAATTAGTCAACGCAATTAACACACACTGTGTGTAATTCAGCTTAAGGAGATGACTACGTTTGGTCACATGAATTTGACTGACTGTATTGACACGCTCCTGATAAAAGGCTAGCAAGTACACTTGGAAGGCTTGAGAGAAGGGATACCACCCAGAGGGACCTGGACTGGCTTGAGGAGTGGGCCCATGTGAACCTCAGGAAGTTCAGCAAGGCCAAGTGCAGGGTCCTGCACCTGGGTCAGAGGAATCCTCAGTATCAGTACGTGCAGGGTCATGAATGAATTGAAAGCAGCCTTGCAGAGAAGGGCTTGAGAACATTGTTAGATGAAAATTTAGATATGAGCAGGCAATGTGCACTCACAGCCCAGAAAACTGACCGTACCCTGGGCTGCATAAAAGGAAGCGTGGCCAGCAGGTGATTCTGCCCCTCTTCTCCGCTCTGGTGAGACCCCACCTGGAGTACTGTGTCCAGCTTAGGTCTCCTTTACAAGACATGGACCTGTTGGATGGGATCCAGAGGAGGATGACAAAAATGATCAGAGGACTGGAACACCTCTGCTATGAGGACAGGCTGAGTGATTTGGGGTTGTTCAGCCTGGAGAAGAGAAGGCTCCAGGGAGACCTTATTGCGGCCTTTCAGTACTTAAAGGGGGCTTATAAGAAAGATGGGGACAAACTTTTTTAGTAGAGCCTGTTGGGGGGGGGGGTAATGGCTTTAAACTAAAAGAGGGAAGATTTAGACTAGATAGAAAAGGGAAATTGTTTTACACTGAGGGTGGTGAAACAGTGTCACAGGTTGCCCAGGGAGGTGGTAAATGCCCCATCCCTGGAAACTTTCAAGATCAGGTTGGACGGGGCTCTGAGAAACCTGATCTAGTTGAAGACGTCTCTGCTCATTGCAGGGGGGTTGGACTAGATGATCTTTGAAGATCCCTTCCAATCCAAACCATTTTGTGATTCTATGGTAAATAGCTCAGATGTAGGAACTAGACTGCTGTCACCTAATGCTAGGAGAGATGGATCCCTTCCAAAACCTCCGTACTAGGAAGTGTCAAGACTGACATACCTGGCAGTAAATGGGTCTGTGATGTGCTGTTCCAGACTATTCAAGTCCAGGCTGCATGAATAAGAGCTCATGTTAAGGTATTCAACGTATGCAGAATCTGCTGCTCCAAGAGGCAGGTTTGGTTATAGTTGCAGGTAAGTCTTGAAAGTTTTATTGGTCCGGTCTTAAGTGACAAAGTACACATGCTCTCATTGTCTTCAGTAGACTTTTGATTAGATATCAGATATACACAACCAATCAAAATAAACCAACCTTTGCTTGCCCAGAGAAGCTGTGGATGCCCCATCCCTGGAAGTGTTTAAGGCCAGGCTGGATGGGGCTTTGAGCAACCTGGTCTAGTGGGAGGTGTCCCTGCCCATGGCAGGGGGGTTGGAACTAGATGACCTTTAAGGTCTCTTCCAACTCAAACCATTCTATGATTCTATGAACCTTCTACCTTTTTGGCATTACGTAACTAAGTGTTTGCTATTCCACTTGTATTGTCTGTGCCTGCGTTAGCCTTAAAAGTCTCTTCTGATCCCTGTACATGTAAAGACAACTGCACTTTGAAAACAGCAGCACTAGAGATGATGGCCTTGGTTCTTAATGCCAAGAAATAGTAAAGCTTTGGTGAATACTTGTAAATATATCTGTTCCACCTCTATAAACATAGTCAGTGTACATCTTTACATCAGAATTGAAGGACAAAATTGCATTCAGTGGGAATGGAAGTGAGCAGGTAACTACTGAAGTAGCTTCTGGTTATAGTGGGCAGGACAAGAATAATGAGTTCAGCTTGTGGCAAGGAAGATTTACGTCAGAAATTAGGAAATACTTTCTAATGATAAGAATAGCAAAGCACAGGAATTGCCCGAGGATGCTGTGACGCCTCTGTGCTGGAGGTCTTTAAAAACAAATTAGACACACATCTATCAGGAATGGCCTGAGTGTAGGAGATCCTTCCTTAGGTATCTGTACATCCCAGATAACCTCCTTTCAGCCCGATGCTGAACCATTCACACTAGTCCCCTATACCCTCTTTTTAGGCTTGTGGAACTGAAAAGAGAAATGAACTAATTAGGCTCTTTGGATATTATTCTTAGCAGGAAGCTTACCAGAATGCAGAGAAGTTTCCAGGAAAATCTCAGGATCTTGAAGCTTTCATCAAGTCCCTCCAGCCAGCAGAAATTTATAATTAGATTCCCTTGCTTCACTCAGATGAGACCCAAGACCACAGGTAGTGTTTCTTCAAGTAGGGTCTGAGGTGGTGGCCATGACCCTCAGGCCATTCAGTCACCTGATGTTTGAGCTCTTGGATATTACTGAGCAGCATGCAAGGGAAAAGAGTGGAAAAATCTCAGCACATGAAGATCAGGAGCAAGAAGCAGTGAACAAGACAATATGTCATTGATCAAGCAAAAAGGCTGCTAAGGCCACTGAGGTAGGGGTATATAAGTCTTTATTGAGCATTAACAATTTACAAATTGCTATTCTAAACTCAATCACTTGTAGAAAATACCAAGCACGTGGCAGGCACGTTATGAACAAGACAGGGAGTACAGTAAGCTCTCATGAGCTCTAGCATACCAGTTTGGGAGCTACTAATATACCAAACCTGATACTGGCTGGGAAAATGAAATTCTCAAAAATTCAATTTCAGTGTTTTCCCCCACAAATGGGATGACAGTTATACAAGATAAAAGGCATCATAAACGGTACTACACTTAAACATACAGAGGCAATTATGGGAAAAGGCTGTTATAAAAAATACACATATGTAAAATTTGGTCACCAATAAATAATGTGTTTCAAGTGCTTTAGCTTTTCTCCTGCCAGGCAGGAAAGACTTCTGGGACTGATACAGCTTAACAAGACACAGAGTTTATCTCTAGATTCTCTGTTTCCTTTTGTCAAAGAATAAAGAACAGGGCTTACATGTCTTCAAACTTTTAGTCTTGGATATTTCCTACACACACATGCTTCCTCTTCCTCTTCCATGAGTAGGTAATTTCTTGCATCAAGTTCCTGGAGGATCCTGCCAATTTACAAAATTTTAAAATCAAAAAAAGAAAATTATATGTAGTTCCAGTAGCCAGGAAAAACAATATACATACTGACTTCTGATTATCAGTGTCTGTGGTGAGTATGTGCCATACATAATTGATGAATAGTCTTTGGTCTGGTGTTCATTTGCACAGTAAAATAGTCTTTTTGAATGAATTCAAATAGCAAATAAAGATCTAAATACCTGCTTGTTCCCAAACTAAACAGGAAAAAGGGAGATGGTCTCAGTTCTCTACATCATTCATCCGAATGTCTAAAGCCAAGTTTTAATTTGCTTTGAAATCTAGAATAATCCCATGAATGCCGCACATCATAGTGATGAAATTGCCAACAACTCTTGACTCCCTCTCACAGAAGTTTATAGGAAGATTATCAGAAGCACTCAGCACTGGCCAAATACTGTTCTACTGGAGTAAATGGAAGCAAAATTCCCCACATCAAGATCTGAAAAGTCTTGACTAATAGTGCTGTGAGGAGAATTAAGCTTAAGTGACATTTTAATTATCAGAGTTGCACAATGAAATAAAGTCGCTTCCAGTGAGGTCCCCAGTCCAGGTTAGTGTCCTAGGGAATAACAGAATAGGACCTTTTCCCTCATACCATATGTAGTGCTTACAGTAAAGATAATCTGTGTTTCTCCTTCGCCCCACACTTAGCATTTAGCACACACTACACAAACGTGGCTGGAACAATTTCTGAATAAAAGGTTGTTCAAAGGCAAATGGGCATAAGAAATAAGTGTGCAAAGCAGAACGCAGAAGAATTGCCCATACTACAGCTCCACCTAGCTATTAACCCATCTTCTTTGTCGAATGCTAGAAGTAGACTTGCAGATAGCTCACCTTAAAAATGCAGGTGTTTATCACCCGGCCAGACCAAAAGGAAACATTCTCCTATTAATGTGCAAATGAGCAGTGTCTAATAGTACTAATCAATGTTGCAGAGGAAAAAAAAAGTGTGTCCTTAAAAAGATAATGGTAAGCAGCTGACAGACAGAAGGCTTTTGCAGTGACTAGTTAGCCACCCCTTGTGCTGCCCACAGATGCTTTTGGACAGGTGTTTCATTAGAAGAAGCTCCACATTAAGCCATACTGCTTTTTCAAATAGAAAACTATCCAATTAAGAATCTTATTTCTTCTGAGCAGTCAGCTATGTAGGCTTAACTGAACTGCTGATGATGACTAAACCTTTATAGCCTTTGTAATATATTTTTACCGTGTGCCCCTGTGTGAGACGGAAATACTTAAACTGATAATGACAACGGGGTGGGCAGGTATGTGTCAGGCAAAATGCTGTGACTAAACTCCCATTTACAGCGAGGCAGCAAGCTCAGGCACCGGCAGGAAAAACATCTCATTGAATCAGCACTTCCCAAACCAGTGTGTGAAACTGAAACATGCAGCAGCATTGCCAAGTTTTGCAGCAGAGAACAAAGGATGCCTGGGAGTTGAATTGGATCCTAGTGTTTAATATAGGATGCTGCCCTACTTCTGATTCTTTGGGTAGCTTACGTTGCATTGGCTTGGGTATCTCTCCACAGCACTGCTCTATGTAGTGCAGACAGACAGACTCCTACTTTCGTTATTCATCCATTCTCCCTCCATTTTGCTATTCCTGCAGCCTTTTATCCATTTTTAGGATAAGTAAATAAACACTGCTTAGTTCCTATTGAGCAGCAATAATAGTCTAAGCCATGGGAGTGGGAACACTTCCCCATTTCTCTTGCCATGTTTTGCAAGGCGTGCTGCTGAAGGGGAGGGTGCTTGCAGGGAACTTGGTGATCTTGGCTTTACACACAGAAAATTCCTTGCTCACTGGGAAGGTTTTGAGAAAAGAAATCCTGTGACCCTGTTACTGAGAAGCTTCAGGCAGGCTACACCTGCCAAACTTGGGGGGAGCCAAATCTTTTGCAAATGGCAGCCACTTTAATGCCATTTGAGAACATGCTTTAGATGTTCCTCTAAGAGACTGCACATGTCCTGACTGGTGAAGCAATGCAGTTATTACAATTGACCTAGACTTAACCTTTGATCCTTGAAGAAGAGCTCTTAAGTCATTTTTTATTAGTCATCTCTTCTGGGTCATGCCTCTGCATCTTCCTCTGTCACAATCCTTTTCTAACTCACCTCCAGGACAGATGCTGGCTGGCTTCTGGCTGTATATGCCAAGGGAGAAATACACTCTACCTACTTCTGCTAATAGCCCAAGGGCCCCACTTATCTTTCCGAAGGAAGCCTGGGAAAGTCTAGTGAAAGCAGGCAGGGCTGTGTTTTATACCTCCGGAGCCTCTGATGAGAATAAGAAATGTAGCATGCGGTCCAAAGTTGACTTAAGGTATGCCACAAGTCAGCCAACTCTGGGGGCAATCTGAGTGAATAAAGCACTGCCTTGCTTGTCTGCTTAGACACACCACTACTGTGGCATTCTGCTGGTATGGGAATGTCCACATGTTTGCACAGCCCCTTGCAGGCTGCGGTCCTTCCAGCCTGTGCTTGGAGATGCAGGTAATAAACCATTCGAACAAGGATTTCGTAGCTACATCTATTGCCATGTTCTGCTGGAGATACAGAAAGGACTACCCAGGCCCTGCGGCTGTCATCTGAAGAGCTTAGTATCCTGTGTCTTTTTTTGTGCTACTGCTAGCATTTCTTTACAAATCACAGCCTCAGGTATTGTTATTTTCTTTTGCATTACAATAAAAACTCTACTGGCTTCCCCAAGTTGTTTTCCTTCAAAAATACTCTTGACGTAGTACAAGGGTGAACAGCCTTCATGACCCTGTGATCTAGACACCAAGGTCTCCGAATAGCAAAGGGCTCAGACACAGACACAAAAGCTTGGACACCTGTGGACAACGAGAGCTCTGGGAATATCGCACAGGAGATCACATCTCCTGAGTGGATGGGATCATGCTGAAGTGCTGCAAAGAGATGCAAGCCCCAGCAGAATTTGCTTCCTCCTGCGCTTTGGGATTCAGCACAACCCCCTGCCAACCTCCTGATGGTCGTCCCAGTGCAGGAGCCTTCCTAGAATCATAGAATCATAAAATCATTTAGGTTGGAAAAGACCTTTAAGATCATCGGGTCCAACCATAAAACTAACACTGCCAAAACCACCACTAAACCATGTCCCTCAGCATCACGTCTACCCATCTTTTAAATACCTCCAGAGATGGTGACTCAATCACTTCCCTAGGCAGCCTCTTCCAATGCTTGACAACGCATTTGGTGAAGAAATTTTTCCTAATACCCAATCTAAACCTCCCCTGGAGCAACTTGAGGCCATTTCCTCTTGTCCTATCACTTGTTACTTGGGAGAAGAGACTGATCCCCACCTTGCTACAACCTCCTTTCAGGTAGCTGTTGAAAGAGTAAGGTCTCCCCTCAGTCTTATGAGAGGAGGCAGGCCATCACTGCCATGGCGTGCTGTAGGCAGGCATTGTTGCCTGTCTGTTCACTTTTGTGTTTTAAATTCCCCTCAAGGTCTTGCCTGACTCTTCCTAGTGATTTCCTAGTGAGACTGGCCAGTTGCTGCCCTTCCTGCCTTGGAAATGTCCTCTGGGGATGATTAAGAACATTTGGCTTGCTGCAATTTTCACATCAAAAGCACAAAGCCTGGTCAATCCCTGCTAGCGACTCTGCTCATTTTCAGGACTCGGAGATCTCGGCATCTCAAGAGCATGTTTTTTGAAGGCAGCATCATCTTGACTTCCACGGCACACAGTGGGAGAAAAACACGGAAAACACACCAGGCATATAGATGGCTATAAACACAACTATAGCATTGCGGACTGTGATGGAGCTGATACATAAAACATACAAGATTAAAATGTGTGGCACCTTGACCCAGCTGTTAATGGAACTAGGATTCTCAGCTCCTGTGACATGGGTTGTTAGTCCAGAAACAAAGAAATAATTAATCACTAACTGCATACCACTGGCCTTTTATTTTAAATAAAAGGGATGAGAAGCACCGTCAGATAAACCGTAGTGTCCTGCCTTGATTTTAACACAGCAACTTCCTATCCGGACCTGTTCAAGGCTTTTCAGAGACAGAATGGAGTTGTGCTGCCCCAATGGAGAGGGCTGAGAGGTGGCTGCTCTGGTTGCAGGCTCTGGATGTGGCAGGGAAGAGGCTGAGCAGGGATGCAGGGCTGTGCCAGGGGGATGCAGCTGAGGTGATGAGATGCACAGAGGCAGCACTGCTGTTTTTCCTTCTCCTTCCCCAGGTATCCCAACCCCTCCCATGGCCCCAGCCTGTCTGTCCCGTGTCCTGACGTACACAAACTAAGCACCAGCACCGTGAACATTTTTGCATCCAGCAGTCAGATATCTGCTCTGCTGAGCGCCTGACACTGACCCTGATTCTGACCCACAGACCATAACGGGAAAAGCAACTTCACTAGCTGAGCCGAAGCCTGGTGCCTGAGAAGTTGAGGTTTGATCTAGAGCCTGCTGAAATGATAACAAGGATTCACACTGGTCTTGACGGATCAGTGAATCAGTCCCCATGTAGCAACATGCTTGTTTTGAGTCCATCCCTGTAAGGGTAAATCAGCGTCAGCTGCTTTGGGTTTTTTTGCTTATTGTTATTGTTTTGGTTATTGGCCATGAGAAATAATCTCATCCACATCACAAACATATGCATCAGACTCCCAAACCTGCTTACACCATTTGTTTATTTTTCTCAAAAACAACACAGGGCAAAAAGCTGCCCCATTTTAATGTGCTAGGTCATGGTCAAAAGAGTCAACTAATATTTTCCTGTAAGGGCTAGTATTTACTATATGAACCAACTATTAAATTCATCTGACAAGTTAATCCATTAACCTAACCTTCGTCTAATAAATACCAAAGAGAACAGATTCCCATTGATCTCAGCTGTCACAGGGATTTTGGACTCTTTAAACTCAGTACTGCCTGTAGCTAATGGGTGCATCAGAGTTAAACCCATCACGTATGCTGTCTGCTTTCTCACGTCTCATAAATAATTCCCTGAGCTGTTCTTATCTGCTCCAGCCACTTCTTCGCTTACTTATTTGTTTATACTTATCCTATGTTTTCATACTGAGTTCATCCCTGAAAAACTTCAGCAAACTGTTTTCTGCTTCCACAGGGTTTACCATTTACCACACCTAATTTGATGGTACATTGTTAAAGAAGTTGTACCATAAAATAGGTCTACCTGTCTCCTGTGGTCACCATTTCTGGGTTCTGTAAGTGTCACAAGAGCCAGACCCAAACCCTTGTCGGTGTTCATGGAAACCCTCTTACCCATTTCACTGGGAATTACGCTTGTGGCAGCTCAGCTCCCCACTGAAAGGCAGTATAGGAAAGGCAGTATGGGTACAGCAGCACCAAGCAGAAAGTCAAGCGTCTGCTGGCAGTCAGCTAGCACACAATTTATATCAGAATTATACAGTTTGATTTTAGTTTGTAAGCAAAACTTGCATTAGACCTTCCCTACCAAACCCAGACACAGTGTTCAGCCAAATGACAGACCCGTCAGCCTTTGGCATGCCAGGTTTGAGCAAACAGAAGAACTTCTCAGGCAGGACTTCAAGAGTTGCTGCAATGTGGGAATCAAATTTCAAATTGGGAGGGATAGCAGTGGGTGGACTAGCCTCCATGAACACAGGTTGGCTTTGTAATCCCATCTCTACCTGCCAAATCGGTTTGATTTTACCAAAAAGGATTTCTTCTCTCAGGAGTTTTTCCACCTTCTCCTGCCCACTTCCTCCATGATCACTCCCTCTGTTGCTCTGTCAATTTTGGGTCATATGTGACACCCATCAGTTTTTACACCTTTTCTGACCACAGGCTGAAAACACACAGTGACCACACTCGCAAAGAAGAGAGCAGCTCCCTTCTGCTTCTCATGAGCCTCAAGAAACCCCCCCACAAGTTGGATTTCGCATTATTGTTCTCTTGAACTTACATTACTTGCGTTCCCCACAACAGGGAGTCTGAACATGGTCCTTGCTTCATGCAGCTTGCGGAGTGTCTCAAGCCTAAGTTTCTTTTGCTCTGGCCATAAAATCAACCTTTTGATATTCTATGTGTAAAAAATACCCAACAAGCTGTAGCTTCTTGTCCTTTTGGGAAGACTTATCTCACACCTTTCCTTTCAGTTAAAATTTTCACCTAGCTCTTAATTTGTAAGAGAAGAGTTAAGGGTTCACTATTATCACATTGACTTAAAGCTCAGCTGTTAAACAAGCTTAGAAAGTCAATGTTGACACCACAACATTTGTAAAGGCGATAAAAATCTTGGAAGTATCAACAACAGCTTGTTAATAAAGGTAATCAGTTCTTTTTTTTCCTTTCCTTAGAATAATGGGATTTCTGTTCCAAATGTCCTTCTCCATAAACATGATCTGTTCCATTAGGTCTGCACTGCTATAGAGTGGACTTCTTTTCCTTTTGTTTTCCTTTTGTTTTTACTCTTTTTAAAGGAAAAACATCACTGAAAGGAAAAGGGAAGCTACATCACAGCATAAATGTCAGGGGTATAAAGGGAGCCATCCTCAGCCACCCCTAGTGACTAATAAACGCCAGTAAAATTCATTCCACATCTGGAATGTGGTCTGTAGAAAATCCGACAAGTATAAATCACCACCCTCGATCAGAATATAAATCCTGCCATGATGCAAATAATGCATAGCTTGTATGTTTGTGTATTTTACTGCGATATCAGGAGGAGGAAGGAAGGGCCAGGTGACAGGATACAGGGAAGTTAGAAAATAACTTTGTCCATTTCAAGAAACAATACACTGCTTCCACCGGAAGAAGAATATTTTTTAGAAAGGAAATTTACTCTCTCCTGCTTCACCACTGCTAACTCCTCCTACTCCAACTTAGAAGCCTCCAGCAAAAAATAAATTAATATATCTTGAATTCTGCAATCAGAAGGTCATGAAATACCAGCTTGGCTATGCTGGCTACATTCACTTTTCCTTTGTACAGCGGTTATTTCAAATCAGACGCAAGTGCATGTCCTGCTTCATCTCTTTGGAATATTTGCTCCATCCCCCCTCGCTGCAGTTCACCAGCGGGTCACGCCACCAGCTTCTCACTGATTTTCAAGAGACCGGGTCTCGGGAAGGTGACTGTCAATGAATGCAGTCAAGCTAACACTGCCTTTCTCTTATGTTTTCCCAGGACATGGCAAGCTGTGGCACACAGACTTGATCCAAAGCCCTCAGAAGCCAACAAAAATGTAAAGGAAAATCCCCTTTCAAGGTTTCACAGTATGGATGTATGGTAAGGGAGACCTTTTCTACTCTGACTCTGAAAGCTGAGCTATGCAGCGTGGTCGCGTCAGCAGAGCGTCGGTAATTGACTCGGACTCAGCCTCTCTCCCAAGGATTTGCTGTTTGATGTTTTCCTCATAGCTTCTGATTCACTCTGCAGTATTCCCGATTGCCACAGGGGGAAAAGAAAAGTTTATTAAAACTCATGATTAAAACTGTTGATCAGAGCCTTTAACATGTGCGAGGAAGGGTCTCACAATTCACACTATTCATCCTAGGCATGCAGGGCTTACCACTTGTGTAATGCCCATGCTCATAGGCAGAGGGGCTTCCACTCAGCATGGCAGTATAAATCAGAAAAGCTCCACTGAAATTCTCACATTGTTTCTGTGTGCATTATCTAGAGAGGAAAAAGAGATTTGAAGAAGTATGTGTCAGACGTTCTTTACACAAACACAATGAGACAAATTCAGGACCCAGGAGGGTGGCTGTAAATGTAGAGTATTTCCATTTTAGGTTTATGCCATCAAAGCTGAAAAGAGAATTGAGCCTTAAATAAGTAAAATAAAACTAATAAATAAAAATATTTAATTTTTAATTATTAAAAACAGTTACATGTCATCATGAACTGTAAGGTAAAACCACCTTCATGCACAAGTGCAGTAGACTGAATTTTGGATCACTGGTAATTTGCAGTGATTGCTTCAGGATCTGATCCAGTGATTTTTTGCTGGATAAAAATAGAGCATCTGTGGAGAAAAGGTAAGCCTGCTGAGATATGGTATGAAGATTAGAGGATTTCCCTATTCCCTAGAGATAATTCCTATTATGCAGCAGAAAGAAACCTCTTAGTCAGTCCTTAAAAGGCTTCCCTCTTCTATCCTACTGAAGGGTACATTAATTATCAAAATAACTTTTCTTTTCTTTAGGGATTCTTTAGACACAGATATCTTGACTGAAAAACCAATGCAGTCAGGAAATATTTAATTGAGTGATTTTTCTGGGTTTGAGTGTGCCTTCTAACCTCAAGTGTGGGATATGAAACCATCCTTGAACCAAAGGCTAACAAAAATTTACCCACAGCTTAAGTACTGTGATTCAGTCCGCAGACTGTAGGTAGTCTAAAGTAACCCCCCCCAAGTGTGGACAGTGTGGACATTGAGTCTTTGGTGCAACCTGTCATGCTGTCCAGATCTGCTCCTACAATGCAGCACTAATGAGTACTGCAGACATGCCACTCTGCATTTTGACTATATGTTCTTCTGGGAGGAGGTTCCCATATTTTACTGATAACACAAGAACTGTCTTGGTGTCACAGCAACACTGATGTATCTTGATCATCTCTTCCTTAAATTCCAGCCCCCTCTCCTCTTGCAAAAATTATCCAGGTTTTTGGATGTTGATTTTTTGTTTATTTTTCAATTAGACATTCCTTTGTCCTGCTTTCTCTAGAATATTTTTTTTTTGAAGAACAATTATGACATTGCAGGTGCCAAGACCTCCTTGTGTGCTGTAAAGCGACAAAAAAGATCTCTTCAATACTTCACAGTTCACATTGAAGAAGTACAGTGTCCAGGCCAGTCTCAGGTGTGTTCCTGCTGGTGCCAGCTGTCAACAGAAAGCTTTCTAATGACTCATTTACTAATTAAAGGCTTTCCTTTCCTGAAACACGGATCACTGCATCTTAACTATTCATTGCACGAAGCTGAATATTCTGGCAGCTATCAGCCAAATCTTTCACACTTAGGGACTGGAGATTGTCTCTGTCAAAGGTTGTTTTTAAACCTCTGAGGTTTAATTTCTTTTTCTTTTTAAACCATCTGCTTTCTAAATACAGAAATGCTAGGAACCTGTGAGTTGGGTGCCACTGAATTTTACACCACTAAATCAATTTCAATGAATATTTTGAGGAAAAAAAAAAAAAAAAAAGACCTGCATCCCAGGAGTGTGTTCCTCCAGCGGCAAGAAAGAATCTGGTGGGAAATTTATGCTGGAGGACAGGAAGAAGAACAGGCTTTTTTTGTGTCTGGGGAGTAGTTAAAGTGAATTCCCTATTCTCTGATTTTTATCCTTAATATACGCTACCTTGTGAGCTACTCATCCATTAAATGTGAGCTACAGCAACTACCTTTTTACTAAATCTTAAGTCCAAGCTCATAAGTTTATATAGACTCCACAACACCATAAAATTTGGAAACATGTTTTCTCCTGCAAGACTCCCAGAAATGATGCGTTTGGTCTTGAATTCAGCTATAGACAGAGTCACAGTGTTTGAGTCCCTGTGGTTTAATGAGCAGCCACTTCTCAGCAGAGGATTTTAAGCTATCGTGGGGCAGGAAGAAAACTCTCACTTGGGCCAGTCATAGCAGTCCCACAGTCACATCAAGGCAGCCGAAACAGAGGCTGGTCCTTGAGGTCGTCTTTAAAACCCCTCTCTCATGGCATTCCTCATGTCTTTACCCCAGTTCCTGCCACACGTTTCTTTGCCTGAATAGGTTACACTCAGGTCACTTCATCTGACTCTGCACCTTCACAAACACACTTGTGCCAACAGAAGAAATAGAGGGAAAAGAACCTGAATTTGGTGAGTGGCTGGTGGTAAAGGAAGGTGGTTGTGAAACTGTGCCCCCATGGAGCTGCAGCAAACTGCTTAATTACAGCTGTCATCCCATACACTTCTCATCTGAATATATCCTTGAACTGGTAAAAACCAAACCCAACTTCTTTATTGCTCTCTGCTCCTTTTATCTTTTGTGTTAGTATATTCCAGAACAAATCTCAGAAGCAGACTCCACTTTATTGGTAAATATTTCTCTTTTGAATTTTCAAAACTTTCCTTTTTTTTTTTTTTACTTAAATTTTAAAAACTCACTTCATCTTGATGGGAGAGGTCCAACAGAAGTCTTTGAATGTAAGGAAACATATGATGAAAAAGCTTTCCTTGTTAGTGAATTAAAATTAGTCTTTCACAGCTTTTTGAAATATTCCTCAATCCCAAGACTAATCTTCGTTTTAACAACAACAGAACATCCCCTTCAAATTGGAAATCAAACAAAGATGTTGGCAGAAAATGTTCAGCCAGATCTACTATTCCGGTGCTTTTACCTTGAGTTGTCATTTTTTTAAGCCCTACTTCCTGTGTGTTTAATTTATGATTGTATACTGTATATTTAGATCTCTACAAAACTAGTGTTTTTTCATATGGAAAGATATACATGTATTTTCACTTAGAGATTTACACATAAAACAGTATTTAGATTAATAAATGTAAGAAAGAAAAAAAAAAAGACTTTTCTAGAAGGATTTAGTTTTTCAACAGGTGGCCTTCCAATAAGCCTTGGGGTAAATCTTTCACTACTGCTACTAATGCAAGACTTGACGGAGTTTCAGAAAGGGACCAGGCCCCGTTGCCCTCCAGTTGCTATGGGCACAAACAGAAAGGGCTCTCTCCCACTCTAAATGCTCAAAAAAATGGATACGGATGGGCGAGTGGAGGGAAACAACAGGAGATTCATATCAGGAAACAACAGCAGTGGAGAAGTTAGCCATTTAGTCTCAGCTAGTTGTCCAAGCACAACTGTTTGCTCGGCTGTGCTGTGAACTGGAACAGGGAAGTAATCCAGCTTTTCTGAGCCTGGTCCTCTGCAAGCTGCAGCAGTTCCCAGAGCCACTTTGCAACACGACTACACAAGCTGCTACGTTATCATAGCTGAGAAGACACCATACTAAAATATGGGGCAGGAACATGGTAGGAAAGTAAGAATACTTCAGGCTGATCCTGTTGGTGAAAACTCTATTCTGAAACCAGTGTTGCAGTGTTTGCCTCTGATAAGGATTCTCCTGGATCACCACTTGACACACATAATGGTGCAGCACTACCATGTCCATCCAAGGCTACTCACGGATGTTTTCCATGGGGAGGTTCAGCTGTTGAGACAGCATTTTTTCTGTCTTTGAGACAGGTTATGCATCATTAATGACACATGCACCTGAACCTGGGAACTCCTGCCAGAGATGAGTAAGTGGGGTTATGATGAGATATATATTCATACAGATAACAAGAATATCCAGAGCTATAAATATTGCTAACAGATACATCCAGGTTGTTCAAGCTCATTCTTCAAAGTTTAGGCCAAAATCAAAATATTACAGATATAGAACAGACCT